>CM075772.1:34422551-34632551 GCA_037974665.1 Ehretia macrophylla
CAACCCAAGTGAGAAAAGGGAATAGCTACGGAGCTAGAGCAACCAACACTGGCAACCCGAAGCTACCCAGGGAGGCCCATCACTCACGTGCTGGACACTATGCAATGCAAGACTCGATACATGGCAATAAACGAGAGATAGCACAACAATACAAACTAGTGACAACAAACGAGATAACAAGCAATCACAATCAATACTAGCATTCAACTAACTTTTCAAGCATAACAAGCAATAATAAGCAACAATAACCCCAATTAAACAAGTATATGAAGCAACCCTAACCATTCTATTGGCATAATATCAAGATAACAAGCAAAATCACAAATCGGCCCCAACTATCAAAACACTACCATTTCCAAACGAGCCACGAGTTCTGGAAACCGACTTCGCCAATCCTCCTAGGTCACCATAAGGCACATCTAAGGACCCCGAAACCCTACTTTACCCTAGAATTCGCGTAAAGCCCCGATTTCTCCCTTTGATCGTTTGAACTACAACTATACCAACCAAACATCCAACCAACGCCATAATCGCACCAAGAGTACTTCCATGGCTTCCCGAAACAATGCCAACACGCAAAACGATAAAACTCCAAACTCGACCTAAACGACCCCCACTTTCACTAAGCCGTTTTTCTCCGTTTTTCCAGTACACATTCCAATTAAACCACACATTTAGGCATTCTAGCATATCTAGCATCTTCCTACATAAACAGAACGCGTAACGGAGCAACTTCATCAAAACGAGGGTTTACTATTCATAATTTACTATTCATTATACAATTTATATTTCAATTTCAATATTCAACCGCAGAAAATGTTAAAAAGCTATAAATGCATGTTCTACAATCAACAAGGAACATTCTTTAAGAATTAAAACGATTAAACTAACGACCTATGCATAAAATCCAAAAATCAAAGTTTAGATACAAATATTTCAAATGCGCAAATAACGATCACACCCTCACCTTAAACGCTCCTAGACGCTAGGAAAACCTTGTAGGACGCCTCGATAACCACCCCGTGCAAGCTCAAGCGAAGATTTGATGATTTGGCTTGAAATTCTTCTTTTTTTTCTCCTTGTTTATTTTCGGCCAGCCTGCTCTGTTTCAGCTTTATTTTTTTTATTTTGTAATGTTTTAAGCTTATAAGGTGATACAAAGTCAAATGGTCAAGGCCCCTTGGTCAAACTAACTTAAACTTGGTCAAATAGGCTTATTTCATGCATTTTAAAGCTAAAACAACTAACATAAATCCAATTCTAGTTAAATACAACTTAAAACACTAAAATTAAAACACTAAATGCTAGTTTTTACTATTTGCTGAGGACTGGAAATCGTTTCCTAACTATCTCTCTCGATATGCTATGCACTTTGCGTCAATAAAAGAATAGCAACTAAATCTCAAAGAATTTAAGAAAATATAATTTTTGAAGTGTAATCATGGTTCAAAATTTACTCCGGCTCGAAGCTACTTTTCATCAAATTGAAAACCGAGCCTTTAAGTGCAAGAAAAGTAAAACCGATTGACATCAATATGAAAAATAGTTGATATTCCGTTAAAATAATTAGCTCAGTTATTATTCTAATTACTTCTAAAAGAAATATGAAAATAAAGCTTCAAATAAATGTTTAATTAAAAATAAACGCAAATCCAATGCTAACATTTAAGATGTCACTTAGTTAAATGCAATTAAATGCCATTAAATGCGTGCCGGGTTCGGGTTATCACACCTTTGCTGTAGTGGGACCGCTACACCTATGCTTTCTCCGTAGCACCCCCCTCTTAATCCGGAGCATTTGATTGATCGCTTAGCTACATGCTACCTTACTTTAGATTCAACCTAAAATGAAAGGGAATCAAAGTGACGTTTCATCCACGTCTACTACCTGGGCAGGGCTGGCACGGTAAACTCATAATTAGAGGAGAGCTCGAAGATTCTATGGGATTAGCCTTTGCCTTTTTTGATATATTCAAATCAACATGGAGATGTAAAGCCTGAATCACTCGTTAGTAAGAGGCCCTCTCTCTATTGAATAGGTGGAGTCATGTCAATGCATCTCACCTATTCGCCGATGAAAGAAATAGATGAAGCTTGAATGAAGGGAGGAAGCGAATTCAATGGAAGGAGACTTAACGGCTATCAGGAAAGGAAAGTTGAACCCTATTGTGGTTAAAGAAAAGAGGAAGTCCCCTTTGTCTGATGTTTGATAAGCCGATGTTCATTTTCGAAGTCTCTTCTTTGTCTCAAGATCAGGTTCACCCTCAGGCCTACTTCATGCTATAGATCAAAGCCCTTTCTTTCGACTCTAGTTTGGTATTATTCTCAGTCTTTTGACTTTCCTTGGGCTAGTCTTGAATGTTTCTGTCTCTAAGCGTGCGATAGATTGATTCTCAAAAGGCTTGAAAAATCCATCTATTCCAATCTCTCATGTTTTGGCGAATCAATAATCATCTTCATAGTCGTAACTTCTTCACCTCCTTTAGTTTTGGCAAGCTGCTTCTGCTTTTCATTCTATTGCTTGCTTCTTGATTGCTTGTTGAGCTTGCATCTTTCCGTTCTTTATTCCATTCTATCTCGTATAAAAAAGGTTTACTGGCTTTCTTGAAGGGAAGAAAGCTGTGAGTACGCCTTCCTTCCATAGCTACTAAGGAATAAGGATCCTCTTTTCTGGCACAAAGTTGTGCTTCGCCCGTTCCACATCGGAATAAGCCTCCCTATACTAGATTTAAGCAATTTTGGTATGGATCCATCAATGGCTAGACACGTGGTAGGAATTACTGAAAAGGCCTTCTTGCTCTCACATGATGAGCTAGCTTCGCCCGAGGCTCTTGTGGCTCTTTCTTCGGTCGATCGAAGAAAGATGGTGCCAGTGACTGAAGGTCCCTCTTTCTTTAGAGAATGACCGTGGTCATGAAGCTTTCTTTTCATTGCGACACTATGTTCCTCGTCCTTACGTCAACTTCAACCTTCGTCATCCTGTCAAACTAAGCAATTAACGTCACTTTATCCTTTTATAAAAGTGCAAGACAAGAAGAAATCAATGGATAGACTTGAGCGCTTTCTTTGGTATAGGCGATGAGCAGCCGCATGGAACTACATGAATTTTATTACCTTCAGTCTCCATGCTTGGAGACTATCAAAGGGTTCGAACTTATGATTTTGATAGGCCAAAAAGCTTCTACAACGTCAGGGCCGATTTAGCAGAAAACGAGGATCTCGCAAGAGCTAAATCACGATCTCCGGGCATTAACATGAGGCTTCCTCTTTTTAATGTTGGGAGTGAAGTTAGCCTTGCAGGAGCTATCTATTCCATCAGGGAGATGGCAAGCGAAACCCACCCAAGCTCATAGGCAATGACCTTTCCGAGCTACCACATTCACGCATGCCGCGGGAGATTCTACGCAGTCTCCCAATTCTACCTATTCAAGTGAGCGCTTGCAAGTGGCCAGGACGTACATCATACAAGATTTCGTTCACTTCCTTTAGGATGAGGGAATGAGTCAACCTTATTCCCCTCAATTGAGTTGGAGGTCTTACGCCTTTACCACTATGCATAGGGTCTCACCTTCCCTTGATGAAAAATTGAGAAAGGCATTTTTCCCCCTCCCCCGCCCATTTGGAGGTGCATACCCGTTTAGGAACATATGCAAGGGGGTAAAGAGAGAAGTCAATGGAGAACTACCAAATCCAATGACTTTGATTTGTTCGTACCATTCTGTCATCAATCACTGCTGGGTCGGTTGGTGAGTCACCCAAAAAAAACATCAAGAAAGGTCAAGTATATGTGCTTTATGAAATGATCAGTGGTTTCATTTATGTTATACCTTGCATCGTATTCGTCAATGTTTATTGAGCTTTCTTCACTTCAACGCCATGCGCTTTGCTTCGCTTTATAGAAGAAAGAGACCCTTTGAGAGTGAAAAGCAAGGGCAAGCGATAGAAAGGATAGTCCTTCGCGCGTTCGCGCGAACTACTAGAAAATGGTGAGATTATTAGTGAAACAAGGACCAACGACGATCATATCCTAAAGGAGAAGGAGGAGTAGGAGGAATCAATTTTCTTTGAAGATCAAGGAATGTAGTGTCGGACAATTATGCCATTCGGAAGAAGTCTTCTACAAAAGAAAAACCTGTTACGCGTAAGTGGAGAGGAAAAATCTCTAGAGATTCTTCTCTCATTCCATTCTAGTGGCTCAACCAGTAACCAATGGAAAAAACTCAAAAATCCATGGTTTCCTGGTAGAACCCTAGTTCGCCCAAGTTTTTTCAGAATCAGAAAAAAGAAGCAGTTTTTCGCACAACTTGATCATAGTGCAGGTCCTACTTGTATATCGTATTTGGCTGAAGAAGTATCGGACATGTTGGAGTTCTTACCTTCTGGGGACTCCATGGACCAAGATCTACTTTTATTATATGGTCAATACTGATCTACTTTAGTAGACCATATGGATGTAGAAAAAGCTTCTACTTTTGATGAATTGGAAATATCTCTTTTCCATTTCTATTTACCCAGTTCATATCATTGTTTTGTGTGTTCCCGAGAGGAATTCGATCTCTTCAATCTTGGAATACCACCTAAATAACTGCGGCCAGATAGTCAAATAAGTCGGGAAGAAAGAGTTTGAGGTCAGGTCAGACGACATACATCTTGGTTGGTCCCACCACCACTAGAGATTTGACATATATAGTTTCTTTCTTCTAAAAAAGAGATTCTTAGATTTTGATTTTTAAATAGCTGCAAGACCAAAACGGGGTACAAAAATCGGAAGGCCTTATTTTTTTATGTTCCTCCCAGATACATGGCTTACATACCCGACTCAACATTCTTGGAAAACAATTGAATCGAGGGCCCGAAAGAGAATTAGCCATTCAATCTTGTGAACTAATCGAGACCAAAACTGGAAAAAGTGATACGAATGGATAGGAATAACCAATCGATGAAAGAACATGAAACCATTCTATTTTAATAGAGGGGAGAAATGGTTGGGGGCAATGAAGTAGGTGAAGTGGTTGGATTTTGCGAGTTGTTCCAACCACTGCTGGATGTGATTCCAAGAGCCGAACGAGAATGAATACCACACAGAAGTGTCAAGACCAGGCTTCCTAATGGAATGTTTAACCGATCCAATCCGGACGACTGAATTGGTACAGAAGTTGTAACATGGGAAAACCATGGAAAACACAACTTATTTGAATAACCTGGTGACCTACCAAATGTAGAAGTAGGATTTTTGGCAAATAATAAGCACTTAAATAATACAATTCAAGTGTACCACCTTCTTTCTCATTTCGAGGAAAAGGTGCGGAAGGAAAAGGAAACAATAGAGGGATCCGAATCGAACCTAAATGGGAATGAAATGAAAAGTCTTTTTCAAAACCTAGCATTAAAGGTGTTACGACGATATATGGGAGGAATAGAGAAAAACTCGTGATTGGTGTGGAGGGGAAGATCTGTTTATGATATAGTTCAAGAAAGAGTCGTCTCATTTCCTTACTTCTTCGTTCTTTCTAATTCATTCACTTCAAGACTGGTTCTGAACACCACGTAAGATCATCTTTAACAAACCTCCACCGTACGTACCTTTCAGTGTGACCACTAAAGAATTGTTTATACACTAAACAACTGCTTATATACGCTTACTAAAAGACTGACTTTCATTCAAACTCGTTAGGCCAGTGTAAAACTAAGAAAGAGAGATGTGCCTGAGGTGGCATGTAAGCAAACTGTGCACGCTAAGAGAAGATGAGAGATGTTCGAAATTACTACCACAAGAAAGCCGCCCCCTATAGGGCCCATCACTTCGTTCGTACCTTCTTGGCTTAGGCTTCTAGCTGAACAAGATAGCCCTGCCACCCCGCCGCTAGAAGAAGCTAAGTGTTGAAAAAATGTGCCTTGCTTTTGTCGGCCTTTCTGTGCAATAGTCCACCAGTAGCGAAAGAGAGGGTTACCGTACATACAAGAGTCTTCCAGTTCTTATGGAAGCTCTTTCTTACCAGTCAAGGAGCACAACAGCTGTATTTTATCTTATAGCCCAGTGGGTCACCTTTTGAATTAAGTAGATAGAAGTTTCTATTAAATAGATAAGGAGTAGGTGAGTGAGTGAGTCCTCACTGACTTGAGCGATTTCGATGACCTAGCATGCATTTTATTTGGTAGGTAACATCGCCAAAGGGTATCATCATATTTGACTATGAAAGAAGGAACTCGAAGTGAAACAACACCGTCTTGTGCAAAGCAACGATAGTTGGTTCTCTATCATCTTCTATCTGGTAGACTTAGTAAAAGGGCCTCGACTTATTTCTAGAATTAGAGTTCGACCGCAGCTTCCCCCTTTTTTTGGGGGGAGGATCAAGTTCCTTGCCAACTGGCAAGTATCGACCCCGATCTCTTTTCATTTGTTTTGGGTATTACTAAACCTAGCCTAGCCTTCGTCAATCACACTAAAACAAAGCACCCAACTATAGAAAAGCCTCCTTAAGGGTGGGTTAGGTTAGTCAGTCTGGCCCGAGATGTATTTGTTGACAAAATCGACGTAGGAATTTTGACTTTCCAATAGAGTAGAGGTGAACTGATCAACGAGAAAGAGGCCCTACTTAAACCAAACGAATACACCACAAGATCGGAACTGCACTCATGCCTCTCCCGTATCAAGTTGACCGCCCTCCCTACTTAGTGATTCTATAAATCATGTACGTAGGTAGGACCCTCCATTCTGATTGGTATATCATGAAAAAGAAAAAAGAAAGCCATTTGCACCAGGTGTACTGCGCTTTCCCTTGCCCAGATGTTCGCCTTTCTTAGTCAAGTAATGGTGACCTGACCCGCCGAAGACTGGAGCTTCGTAACATGTTGATGAAGACCTCCGAACTAAGGGTTCGGTCAGTAGAAGGGATGACTTTGTCTCCCCGAAATAAGAATAGCCCCGCTCTCTAGTCGATTAATCCCCTTGATCATATAACTGGGAGGGAACATGTCATATTAGAGAGGAACGATCAGAGGTGCCCTCTAATCACCACGATGAGGCTAGTCCCTCTTTTAGTAGACTCAGCTATGAATATTCATGAAGAAATGAATGTCGGGCTCTTTCCTTCACTGCTAACCCCAAGAAGTTTCTTAATGTTGATACTTTCGGTTTGGTCGAGCCCCGAGCTTGTGGTCCTCCTTTGAGTGTGGGTTTAATTGGATGAATATGTCAAGTCAAGGAAAACGTACGTAGCAGCAAGCATGGTGCGTCGCCTATTTATCGTTCTCGCTCGGGAGCCTAAACGAACATGCCTGCTACCTACTGTACTGGACCTTCGACTAGGCATTCTACCTTTGTTGAATCGGAACCAAGACCACAGTATTGCGCTTGAACAGTTGAACAGCCGGCGGCCAGCAACTTCCGTGCACAGATATAGATTCATTCTTCGTACCTAGTCCAGCCTCACAACCCTTCGCAGGTTGGTAAAAAATAAGTCTTGTTTGGTAAGATGGAATTGGACAAAGAAAAGAGAGTGCTCGATAGGAACAACGGCCAACAAAGACTGTAATTACATAGATAACTACTCATCCTCTTCTCCGTCTTTAAGGCTTTAAGGCGAACCGTATGGCGGCTGAAAAGCGCAGTGCGCCTTGCCTTCTCGTAAATGGTATTAGTGTGAGCCATTTTAGTATCCCCTGTTGACCTTCTTTTGCAGATAGAAACTTCAATGAGTGGAAACAAGCAACCTTACTAATAAAGTGTTTGTTGAGTAAGGCTGGCTTTCGAGCCCAAGCCCCTTGTATGGGTTGCTTGGATGCTTTCGTGCATCTTTCTCATATCGGGCTTTCCTTGAGAAAAAGGGGGGCCGCCCTCTTTTCTGTACCAATCCTTATTTACTACTACATCTTTTTTTGGGTGTATAGCTCAGTTGGTAGAGCATTGGGCTATTAACCAAATGGTCGTAGGTTCAAGTCCCGTCATACCCAAACCTACCTTACGCTCTATTATGAGTAAGGAGGCGTAGTAGCCTTCAAAGATTACACTTTGGCCTTTAGACTCGTTTTGGCGACTTCACCCTTTTGTATTCATTCCCATTCTCAGGCGAGCTCCCTTAAGTTATCTTCAATTGGAGTCAAAGACTCCTATGCTTAAAGACTTAACTTAAAGAGGAGTGAGTGATGCCCCTACTTTAGCAATGGAAGTCTCTTTATCTTCGGTTTTCTATTCAGTACTAGTGCCTTGTAGCAGTCCCTGTCTTAGTTTAAGCCCTTGCCCCTGAAGTCTAAATACTAGTTCGTAGGGCTCGCCAGTACCAGTTTAAAAGCCAGTTTTAGTAGTAGCATTCCTAGCAGTCTATCTTTATCTGGAAGTCCCATTATTTTACGCAAAAGAAAAGTAGAGCCTTCTTAATTGATTTCTCTATTTAAGATAAGAGTAGGCAAGAGCTAAGTCAAAGGTTAGACTAATGCTAAGTATTAAGGAGAATACTTTATTAAATTCAAAAAATAAGAAAGAATTTAGAATTAGGAGGACTCTTATATCTCTCCGGAGAAACAAGGGAAAAAGCAGGAAGCAGGCCAACCAAGGGGAGTTATCTGAGTAAGAAGGTAATGGAGTAAGCCAATCCTTCTCTTTCATTTTGAGGAAATATTTTCCCTTGGCTGAACCAATGCCAGTCTTTTCACCTTCTGCCTTTGCTGCTGGTCAAAACGAGAGAATTTGATTCCTGCCAAAATCAGTTTGCTATCGATCCAGGCACCGACAAGGATAAAGGATCCATGGAAAAGACATTTTTTTTCAATCCAGTAGTCAAAGCAAAAAGGGTGGCCAATAATAGCATTAGAGACTATTATGTTATTAGCATTTACTCCAACTCATCCATGCCATTTTCATACAAGGAATTTCGACTGAGAATGACACCTTATTCGCTCTGCTACAACGAACGAACTAAATGGCAGACCATCGAGGGTGAGTGAACGACTAGCCAAAACATCTCGTTTAGATCAAAATCGTGGTGGAAATATAGTTGAAAGTAGATGATTGATCACTCTATAGTGTGATGTCTTGACTTTAATTAAAGATTCTGTTAGTCTTCAACCTTGTTCAGTTTCTTTGTTTTGAATAATGATGAAAAACTGAAAGAAAACCTTTCCCTTTGTCTTTACTACTCGATTGGAGGGCTTTGATAAAGGTGTTAAGAGAATAGCTCAGAAAGACCTGACAAAGATGAGATTGAGATGAATGCTCAGGCTTTACTAGTTGTTTGCACCCTAGTGACCCTATGGGCAAATAGTCTCCTCTTCATTCAGAGAGGTTGGGCGGCGGTGGAGAGAACATTTTGCGATAGTTCCAGAAAGGAGCGATGGGTGGGTCTACAATATATTTCGATCGATGAAAGACAATATGATTTTCATAATCATTAGCCAAAAGCTGTCTGTGATTCTAGAACAATAGAATTCTACATCAGTAGAGGATGCAGCAGAGGTTGTAGTTTCTTTTCCAGTTGTTCCAGGCATTGATTCTGGAACAGAAGTTGGCACTGTAGAATCAACATTTGAAGAAGCAGACGAATCATAGGCCTGCGAATAAGCAACTGAAGTATCTGCCTTTAAGTCTTCTGTGGCTCTATAGCCGGCAAGGAAGAAGGAGAGAGAGGGGATTTGACAATTCAAAGCCAAACTTACAAGTGAGTGCCCGATGCCGGTGAGTCAGGTAGTGCAGAAGAAATGAATTCAACAATTCCATGAGCGGTGGTTGGAGCTGACCTTTCTGTAAGGGAAGGTGTGGATCCTCAATCCAAGTCTCATCTTTTGAGTGAGGATGTTCTTTCTTTTCTAGAAGCTAAAGTCAAATCTTAAGCAGTAGATACCACTAGAGAAAATGCAAATGAAATATATGCTTAAACAAAATAATCTGATCTTTTATCCACTGAATCATACATAACATATGCATTTGAATCCACAGAATCATAGGAAACAGAAAAAGCAGCTACTAACACGTCTGTAGAAGCAGACAAGGGTTTTACGTTGAAAAGAGTAAGTTCAAGCTTGAGTGTCCCTTTTTAGGATGGGGTTTCATTGTAGTAAATAATTTTATTTTTTTTATGGTTTCGTGGAATGATGAAGGAAGACCATTCTCACGCCCCAACTCGACCCCACCTACAATCAGTCAGAACGCGATGGAATTTCAGTAGTATAACGACAATAATTAAGACACCGAGGCTCTAAACCAACCTCTTTAGAATATCATACAACCAACTCCACAAACCATTCAACAATCAACACCTCAATTAAATTAACAACGTACAACATCACCATATTATACAATAATTATTCCTTCAACAATCCACTCATAGTTATACGCCTCCGTTCCAACTTAGTACATAGGTTATACATACATTTCAAAATAGGTTATAATCAACTTAGTAATCTATTCATGATCAAAATAAAGACTACTAAATCAACATACACATGTCTTTATATTAAGATAGGTTATACAATACATTGTTTTACAACAACTAAGATAATCTCATGGCAATGACTCCTGCACATAAGACTCATCCACATATGGCACATTTCCCTCTTCAAGAGGCATACACCCATACTCAGAATCAGTAACTCCTACAAGCATGCAATAATTGAGAATGAGTTTATATAAAACAAGCCCAATGAGGATCCGATAGATCTCTAACAATATTTATTATACTCCTTGGAAATGATCATTTGAGTAGTAAACACACAATAAACATCAATAACAATATAAAAACATAAACTATAATGACCATTCAATAAATGATACTCTAGTTGGTGTAGCTCCTAACGCCATCACGATCTCAACCAACTTCTTATCACCTCCATCACACACATACCTGAGGTACCTCTCTCGCCCTGCCCCCCATGGCATCTCCACCCATGCGAGATGAGGGTAGCCTCTGATAGCCATTTCGTTTTCTACCTGACGACCCAATACCAACCGAGAGGTGGCACACGCATATCAAGACTCAACAATAAGAATAAACATTCAATCACACGAGGACAACCTTTTCCGTTCACTATTTTCTCGATTCATCAATAATCAATAATGCATCAATCAATTAATAACATTATAACAACACAACATGAATTAATCAATTAACAACTAAACAACTAAGTTAGATGACAAAGTAGGCCACCCAACTTAACATGCATTAGACACACAACCAAACCCTAATCTAACCATCAACAACTCACAATTCAGTCACTCAAACACCACCCGATCATCTAAAGGCATATATCAACATTTTAAAGAATGGCAACCTAAACTTCTAATAATCACAACTTACATTCAACTAATCCAAACAACTCCAAACCAGTTCCAATCACTCACTCACTCAATCAACTACATTAGCCCCCTTGGAAACCAACCAAAATATATCCAAATCAAGGCGAACAACCCTAAAACCTCAATGCACCTAGGCTGAAATTTTTGGATTTTCGCATCGACATCACAATCAAAATTTCAGCATTACAACGGTACTTCCCCATATTTAACAAACTTTTATAAATCGACGGCAATCGATTCCAACCACTACAACTCAAAATATTCAACAAATAGCCAACAACTCAACTTTTAATACCCGAAAATAAAAATTCATGCTACAACGGTTCAAATCTTATATAAACGCATATTAACGATCATTTGCATTCACTGAGCAATAATATAACATCAATTCAACTTTATAACGATTCAAAATTCAATTATATGCAAAAATATAAAAATGACATTTTGAGATCTAGAATTTTTCTCTCACCTTTGATTCGAAACAAGCCTAGATATACGTGCAATGCGTGCCTAACAACCGGAATCTAACTCGGTTTGAAAAGTTATGGACAAAAACTAGGTTTCTCTATGAAATTTTGCTTTGAAAAATGTTGAAAAAACTCTCTTTTTCTCTCCTATGGCTCACAGCAATGTGAGTGTTTTTGAGTGTGAAATTGTGCTATTTTAGTATGTGCTTATGCTTATAAGCTCAAAGGTCAACAAAACAAATGAAAGCCAAAGTTGACACTTAGTTAATTTTAGTCTTTTAATCCTATTTTTGACTATTTCTTGCTCAACTATTAAATTGACACCTAAATTAATTCTAGACAATATATTTTAGGTGACAAAGAGTTTTAAATTTAAACATTTTCACCCGAGTCAGCATAAAACTCGATTTCTTGCAAAAGAAAGTGTAAAAACCTTTAAATTTCCAAAACCGATTCCAAATCCGTTTTAATCAAATACGGGTCTATTAATTCCCGAGGACTAAGTTTTAAAATGTTTAAAACATCCCTGTGAAAATTTTAGCGAACAGGTGTTCAAAATACTATTCATTAAAACCGGCGATAAAATTTTTAATTCCGTTTTTGATGAAAATTTCATAAACACACACATAGCATGTATTATGAATATAAATCACATATTTAGCACATTCTAACTCATATAACACATAAACATGTCAAAGTACGCAAAATGTGGCAAAACACACAAATCGAGGTAAAGGCAAAATATGGGGTTTCACATTCTCCTCCCCTTAAAGATATTTCATCCCCGAAATTCTTACTTGCTGAACAGAAAAGATCTGGGTACTACTGTTGCATCTGATCTCGTCTCTCCTAAGTAGCCTCCTCAATACCATGATGCTTCAATAACACTTTGACCATCGGAATCTTCTTCGATCTCAGTTCCCACTCCATCTGACCAAGAATGCGAATCGGCCTCTCATCATAAGTCAAATTCTCACGAAGTTATAACGGCTCTGGCTCTAGAATATGAGAAGGATCCGGATTATAGTTTCGCAAATTGGACACGTGAAAGACATCATGAACATTAGAGAAATTCTTGGGTAAAGCCAATTGATATGCCAGCTTGCCAACTCTACCGATAAACTCAAACGGCCCTACAAACCTCAGACTCAGCTTTTCGCCTTTACCATATCGAGCAAACCCCTTACGAGGAGACAATCTCAAGAAAACCCAATCCCCAACTGTAAACTCCAAGTCCTGTTGACGCTTATCAACATAACTCTTGAATCTGCTCTGCATTGTAAGCATTCTCTGCCTAATCAACTGAATATTCTCAATCTTCTCTAGAAGCTCTGGCATAATAGTTGGATCAATAGTCTTCATCTCCCCTACTTCATCCCAATACAAAGGTGAACGACACTTATGATTGTAAAGAGTTGCAAAAGGTTCCATCTCAATAGTAGCTTGATAACTATTGTTATAGGCAAACTCGGCAAGTGGTAGATGTTTCTCCTAGTTCTTCCCGAAGTCTAGAACACAAGCCCTGAGCATATCCCCCAGAATCTGAATAGTCCTCTCAGACTGACCGTCGGTCTATGGATGATACGCTGTACTGAAATTAATCTGAGTACCCAAAGTCTCCTGAAGTTTCTCCTACAAGCGAAAAGTAAATCGAGGATCTCGATCTGAGACAATACTAGATAGAATTCCGTGAAGTCTAACAATCTAATCTAAACAAAGATCCATCAACTTTGCAACTTTATCTCCCATCCTCATTAAAATAAAGTGAGCTGTCTTCGTCAAACGATCCACAACAACCCAAACTACATAATTACCTCTCGGTGTTCTAGGCAAACCAGTGACGAAATACATCGTAATATGCTCCCATTTCCACTTTGGAACAGCCAACGGCTGAAGCAAACCTACGGGTCGTTGATGCTCAGCTTTTACTCGCTGACAAGTCAAACATCTATATACAAACTGAGCAATTTCCCTCTTCATGTTATTCCACCAATAATGTTGCTTCAAATCCCAATACATCTTGTTTCCACCAATGGTGTACTTAGAATTATAAACCTCCTCCAGAATACCTCGCCTCAAGCCCGGTTCATCGGGAACACAAACCCTGTTCCGAAATCGAAGAATACTATCCTCATGTAATTTGAAGTCAGACAGATCATCCGAGATCTGATCCTTGATCTTCTGAAGTTTAACATCAAGTTGCTGAGCTTCTCTAATCTGAGACAACAATACAGGTTGAATACGGAGATGTCAACACATCACCCCAACTTGAGTTAACTCCGGTCTCCAATAAGTGAATTCCTCAAGAACCTCCCCTTTTTTGACAGCCAAACTAGAAACACTCGCCGTACGACTAAGAGCGTCTGCCACAACATTTGTGTAACACCCCGATCCCTCTCGAGACCGGGAGTTCTATCAATCAATCTAATCACAACCCAAATCCAAACCCGGGCAAAATTTTAGGGAAAGACGGACAGAGTCTCCCTTGTTCCTAGGCAAAATGTAAAACCTGTAATAGCATATAAGTGGACCAGCACCGTGTCCAACCATACAAACACCTCAAGGCCATCCGAGTCTTGGTTCTCAACAAGCGAACACAACTAAATATACATTTTCAATTTAAAAGCTAATCTATCTCTTTTCATCTTTAACAAGAACTTTCATGCTAGGCAATTAAACTATACTAACCCATTGCATAAAATAGACTATCATACCATTCTAATTCTTTTTCTTTAGACAATTACATACATGCAATGAAATTAAACTATTCTATCTGAATACATAAACTAGTTTTTCCAAATCACTTCAATAACCTAGAAAACTCAAATTACATTCATTTTTAATATTAAATACAAACAACACATGAAACATACATATTTGCATCTTTGACAACTCAAGCCACATAGCACGCAAGGCAACTCTTCAAGCATGATCTTTCACGAAAACATGAACTTTCCAGCTAACATGGCATTTCCTGAAATGTGGTGGTGAGGAGTGAGTATACACAACACGTATACTCAGTGAGGGCGAGACATATATCGAGGTGGAGAGAAAGAAGTTCGTACAATGCAAATAGGTACAGCTAAGCAATATAATTGACAAGCAAGCATTCAATATAAACAATCAATACAATAACCATTTAATAAAAGCATTAACACAATCATTCAAAACTATACCACACTCTGAAGGCTATGGTTCACTCGAACGAGTAATGTACCGATCACAAATTCGATGACTTTAACGATAACGCGCTGGCTCACCCACCTTATAACTTCCGTTAGAGTACTCCGGACATACTCTGTCAATTCTACGACCCAAAACTCCCTAGGCGGCAACCCAAGCGAGAAAGGGAATAGGACACGGAGTGTCACGCCCCGACCCAACCCCCAAGCTAAAGGTTAAGTCCGGACCCGACACACGGACATAGTCTCCCCTGTACCGTGGACATTTTAAAAACCTGTAAACACTTAAACAAAGTCCCAACAATACAATACAAGCTCTTCTTAATTAAACAACAAAGCTATAAGGCCATCCGAGCCTTATGGTACACAATAGCTCCAAAACACACAAGCATGCGAGAACTTGTTGTTAGCATAGTTTTATAATCATGACATTCTAGGAAATCAATAAAACAACTTAAAAGATAAAGCATTCTACACTAACCTTCCACCCCCAAGCATGCAAGGAAATAAGGCAAGAATAAAAGTTATTACAAGACATGGCTTCCAATTCTACACCACAATCTACTATCCTTCGACTTGCGCAACAAACATATACATAGCCCTTAGGCCACAAAATAGAACATAAAACAATTAATTGAACTTTCCACATAGCAGCAAATTCATTAACCACCTCAAGCTATCAGACACAGCAACTAAGGTAAAGGCTCGATCTGAACTTCTTCTTCCTCAACTAAATCAACAAGCTGGGGATCACCCTCAGCGTCTCCTGAAACAGATATCGAGGTATGAGCAACCACTGTTGCCCAGTGAGGGATATAGTCCCGGGGCGTGCAATGCAACAGATAATACAATTACACAACAATAACACTTAAACAATTAAAGAAACAATGATAACTTAAATAACCACACAATTAAAAGGATACATTTCAACAATCCCCTATACACCAATCTTCACTGGTCTTCAATCACGATCCACGAACCACGAGCACGATCACGATAAGCCGGCATAATCCCCAAACACTCCAGTGGGTGTACTCCGGATGTGCCCCGAATCCTACGACCCAACATCCCCTGGCAATCTCCGGACCAGGCGAATGAGGGAATAGGGCACGGAGTTTGAATATCCACCGGCAAGCCCTCTGCCGCCCAGCCGATATTCAACACATCCGCCCCTGACACTATGGTTGCGCAACCACTATGCAATGCACTTAACGATGGCAAGTTAATAGCAATAATATAAGCATTAACACATATGAGGATCAACAAAGTAGGTTGACCTCGTTGCAATTAGGATAGAAGCAAATATAGAAGCTAATAAGCAGTTTACAAATGAACATATACCAAATAAGCATAGAATCATACCAAAAGCTCCAAATCAATTTAAAATCACATATAAACACTCAAGAAGTCCTGACATGGGTTTAGAAGTGTGAGACAACTTAAATTGCACCTAAACCCCTTTGTTTTTCGAACTATTTCTCTTCCAAACCAAAGTTAATGATTTCATTTTCAAATGAAACTCTCCCAACCTTCTAACTAACCCCCAAGGTACCCTCTCAACCCTCTAACTCATTCAAATGCCCGCGTTTACCCCGAAAGCCCCAATTTCCCTCTTTTGGCTTTAAACTACACCTACATTGTCCGGGCTTCAAACAAGGGATATCAAGGCATCTATAGCACCTAGATAGCCTAAGGATACTAGAATTGAAGCCCGAATTCACCCGGATTCTCATTAACCCCGAAAGCCCCAAATTAAAGTCGGCTATTTTCCATTTTTAGGCAATTTAAGGGCGATGCAAGTGCACGGGGCTACTAGGCTATCTTCACTAACACCTAAGGCATCTATTAGAAGCATTAAATCAAGCTAATTTGAGCAATTACACAAAACCCTAGAAAAAAACGTCACTATTCACCCTAAAAATCAAACTAACGATTCTAACCGTTTAAAAAGCGAAACAACGGCTCAAATGTGTTCTCTAGCATTCATATAGATGGTATATTAGCATAGATAACAATTACAATGGCATATAATCATATTTTCAACAAATCAAGAAATGAGTAACTATTTAAAAATGCAAAAACAAGTCGTGAAATCCCTCACCAATACGCGTAGGAGCACCTAGGAACCTTGCAAACACCCTACACTAGTTGCTCAAGGCTTGGCTTGGCTTGAATTGAAGAGTTGAAGATGAAAAATTCATCCCAAGTGAAAAGAGGGGCTGTCGGGTTTGGCTCCTGTTTTCAGCTTTTTTTTTTCTTTTGCATTTTATGAGCTTAAGTGATATAATAAAGGGGTTAAGTTGAGGTAGGGTCATTTGGGTGCTTAAGTGATCTAATAAAATGCACGTTGCTAATGTATAAAACTTAGGCTAGCTAATTAAATCTATAAAGTTATTACGTAACACTATTCATTCAACTACAAAAATCATTTTCTAAACGAGCTCTCCTAACGCCGTTAGCTCAAATGCACATTTTTCCCACTACTTTTACAATTAATATGATTTAATAAAAATGTTAATTAACTAATAGAAGGCAGTTTAAAAACGGAGTGAATAGTAGTCACAAAAGTCAGTTAATAAGGCATAGAAGTAAATGCGCAAACAAGGGATGCAACAGTAATTAAATGCATGGCTAAAACCCGGTCGTCACATCCTCTCCCCCTTAAACTAATTACGTCCACGCAATTCTTACATGATTCGGCGAATAACTTTGGATACCGTTCCCGCATCTGATCCTCTCTTTCCCATGTCGCATCCTCTACTCCGTGATGATCCCACAGAACTTTAACCATCGGAATGCTTTTAGTCCTCAGCTCCTGAACTTTCTGATCAACAATTCGAAGAGGTTTCTCTGTGTAGGTCAAAGTTTCACTGATCTCTAGCGGTTCCGGCTCAAGTATGTGAGAGGGATCTGGCTGATACTTCCGAAGCATGGAAACATGGAATACGTCATGAATTCTGCCCAGACTGGGAGGTAAAGCTAGACGGTAAGCCAAATCACCAACAGTTTCAATTATCTCAAATGGTCCCACATATCGAGGACTGAGTTTACCTCCTTTACCATGCCGAATCAAACCCTTGCGAGGAGAAATTTTCAGAAATACCCGGTCCCCCACAGCAAATTTCAGATCACGACGTCGTCTATCTGCATAACTCTTTTGCCGGCTCTGTGCTGTAAGCATTCTTTTTCTGATAAGCTGCACCTAATCAATCATTTTGTTCATTTCAGGTAAGAGAGTAGGGTCGATAGTCTTCATTTCACCAACATCATCCCAGTAGAGAGGAGACCGACATTTACGCCCATACAGTGCCTCATAAGGTGCCATACCAATAGTAGCTTGATAACTATTGTTGTAGGCGAACTCTGCTAGTGGCAAATATTTCTCCCAACTTTTACCGAAGTCCAGAATACAAGCCCGTAACATATCCTCAAGGATCAAGATAGTTCTCTCAGATTGACCATCTGTCTGAGGATGATAAGCTGTACTGAAATTCAAATTCGTGCCCAAAGCTTTCTGAATCTTCAGCCAAAACTGAGATGTGAATCTGGGATCTCTATCTGACACGATACTCTTTGGAATTCCATGTAGTCGGACAACATTCTCAATATACAACTCTACCAGTTTATCAAGAGAATCAGACTCCTTTTTAGCAATAAAATGAGAAGTCTTGGTCAGTCTATCCACAATAACCCAGACTGAGTCATTACCCCTCGAAGACCTCGGTAAATCTGATACGAAATCCATAGTAATATGATCCCATTGCCAAACAGGAATAGCCAAAGGTTGCAACAACCCTGCAGGTCCCTGATGTTCTGCTTTAACTTTCTGACAAGTAAGGCATCGAGCAACATAGTCAGCAATTTCTCTCTTCATATTATTCCACCAGAAATTCTGCTTTAAATCTTTATACATTTTCGTACTGCCTGGATGGATAGTATATCGAGAACTGTGTGCCTCAACAAGAATATCCTTCTTTAGAGTTGGATCATTCGGAATACAGATTCTACCCTTTAATTTAAGAATACCATCGTCGTGCAGTTTGAAATCCGACTCTCCCCCTTTAGAATTCTCTAAGACTTTCAACAATTGAAGATCAGCCTGTTGAGCTTCTCGAATCCTGGATAACAACAGAGATTGAATATGCAAACTTGCAAATTGAATACCATAATTTGAAGTACTAGGCTTCCATAAGCACAATTTTTCCATGAATTCCCAATTCTTGATAATCAAACTAGCAACAGTAGCCTTTCAGCTCAAAGCATCAGCAACAATATTGGCCTTACCTGGAAGATAGTTAATAGTGCAGTTATAGTCCTCAAGTAATTCCAGCCAACGCCTCTGCCTCATGTTCAACTCTTTCTGTGAAAACAGATATTTCAAGCTCTTATGATCTGTAAAGATTTCAAATTTGTTGCCCCAGAGATAATGACGCCATTTCTTTAATGCAAGAATGATAGCTGCAAGCTCAAGATCATGAGTCGGATAGTTGAGTTCATAAGGTTTCAGTTTCCTGGAAGCATAAGCAATAACCCTGCCATTCTGCATCAATACACAACCCAGACCTTCCTTCGAAGCATCACTATAGATCACCAGATTATCATAACCCTCAGGTAAAGCAAGAATAGGAGCTGTAGTCAATCTCTTCTTCAATTCCTGGAAGCTGGCCTCACATTTATCATTCCAGTCAAATACTGTTTTCTTCTGAGTAAGCTGAGTTAAAGGCCCTGCAATCTTAGAGAAATCCTTGACAAACCTCCGATAATACCCAGCTAAACCAAGGAAGCTACGAATTTCCGTGACAGTTTCAGGTCGTTTCCAAGATAACACAACTTCAATCTTCGCTGGATCAACAGAAATACCATCCTGCGAGATAATATGGCCAAGAAAAGCAACTTGCTTAAACCAGAATTCACATTTGCTAAACTTTGCAAATAACCGATGCTCCTGAAGAGTCTGCAACACAATTCTGAGATGCTGTTCATGTTCCGCCTCAGATTTAGAATAGACAAGGATATCATCAATAAATATGACCACAAATTGGTCCAGATAAGGACGGAATACCCTCTGCATTAAGTCCATGAATGCGGCGGGAGCATTAGTAAGACCAAACGGCAAGACAACAAACTCATAATGGCCATATCGAGTTCTGAAAGCAGTTTTTGGAACATCATCTTTCTTAATCCTCAGTTGATAATAGCCCTGCCTCAGATCAAATTTAGAGAATACCCTGGCGCCTTGCAACTGATCAAATAACTCTTCGATTAAAGTCAAAGGATATTTATTTTTGATGGTTACCTGATTAAGACCCCGGTAATTGATGCATAGGCGAAGAGATCCGTCTTTCTTTTTAACGAAGAGAACTGGCGCACCCCACGGTGAAGAACTCGGCTGAATGAATCCCTTCTCAAGCAAGCCCTGCAATTGAACTTTCAATTCCTGCAACTCAGGTGGAGCCATTCTGTACGGAGTCCTAGAGACAGGTGAAGTCCCCGGCAATAAATCAATCATGAACTCTATCTCTCTATCAGGCGGTAACCCAGGTAATTCCTCAGGAAAGACCCCCGGAAACTCTCTCACGATAGGTACATCATTCAATTTCAATTGATCCCCAGGTTGATTAATCAAATATGCAAGATAAGCCTCACAACCCTTGCTCAATAATTTAGATGCCCTAATAGAAGAAATAATAGGAGTTCCCGTAGATTTTCTACTACCAACTATTTTAAGTACAGGCTGGTCAGGCATTTCTAGATACACAATCTTCTTTCTACAATCAAGCTGGGCATAATATTTACTTAACCAGTCCATCGCCAATATAATTTCAAAGTCATTGAAGGGAAGGATAATCAAATCAGCAGGAAAAACACGACCTTCAATAAATATCCTACATGCTCTGCAAATAGACATAGTAACAAACTTCGGACCCATAGGAGTATAGACCACAATCTCATGCAACAGTTTCGCATGTTTCACTTTAGCACTGAGTGCACAAGTAGGCGCACTAAAACAATGCGAAGCCCCGGAGGCAATTAAAACCTTAACTGCCTGATCATTAAGCAGAAAAATCCCTTCTACCGCAGCGGTAGTATCCGGAATCTCCTCAGCATCCAAAGCAAATACACAGGCCTGGCCTCGTGGTGGTGGTGCTGCAGCTGGTGCCCTGGTCTGAGAGTTCTGAGCTGATGTCTGACCCCTAGGGTTCTTAAATTTCTGACAGTCTTTAACCCTGTGCTGATCACTGCCGCAACCTATACACTTGTTATGTTTCTTCCAACAAACATCCTCAGTGTGGCCCTGGCGCTGACAGAAGCTGCACTGCTGGTGACGTCTTGCAACAGTGCCTCCCGAAGGAGCTATGTAAGTAGAGGTAGCTGAACTACCCTGCTGCGAACGGGAAACTGCTGGACGGAACTGACTCTGAGTCTAACTCTGGACTGGTCGTGCTTGAGTCTGAGTAGGCCCTATGTAACTCTGAGTCTGCCTCGGCTACGAACTCTGCCCAACTGATACAGCCTGCCCCTGGTACCCCTGACTCTGAGACTGAAACCGTTTACTCGATTGACTGGTCTCGGCTAACACATCGGCTTTCCATTTCTCATATCTCGAGGCAGCTCGGACTACTGCAGCATAGTTGGGAAAATCATTTGAAGACAAGTTCAGCATAATATCTCTCCTCAAACCCAAGATGAACCTCTGAATCTTCATGTCCTCCGGCTGAATTAAAGCTGGTGCATAACGGGAAAGCCGGGTAAAAGTAGCCTCGTATTGATCTACCGTCATACTTCCCTGCTTCAAGTTTATGAACTCAGTTTGTCGCCTCTCGCGGGCAACTACCGATATATACTTGTCTCGAAATTCTCAGACAAAATCGGCCCACGAATGATGACCTCCCTCAGCTCCCCATTTCTCACTGATGGTATTCCACCAATCTTCAGCATCACCCTCGAGAAGGAAAGTAGCATAAGTAATCTTCCTGTCATCATGGCACTCCAGTATCGCTGCCACTCTCTCGAACTTCCTTAGCCACATCTCAGCTTTCATATCGTCCGGCACCCCAAAGAAAGTATAGGCCCCATGATGTATAAACCGATCATACAGATTCCCTCCGGTAGGGCCACTACCTCCGGCTCTCGCAGCCTGATTACCTCCAACGACCCCTGGCTGACCCTGTTGTGTAACAAACTGGGCGATAGTGTTCATAGCTGTGGCCATCGTGGCCAAGATCTGTGCAGTGCTCGGTTCTTGAACCTGCGGTGCATTTTTGCCACCTCAGCTTCTTGCCCCTGAACCCCCTCGGGTTCTCCACCAACATTCGGATTATCAGCACGACGGCGAGGCCCCATCTCGAATAGCTAGAATGCAAAGTGTTATGACAGGTATATATATATGTATATATGCAATTTATAAGCAACACATGAAGAAAAGTCCAATTAGATTCACATAAAGTCAAGTACATAGAAGTTCAAATAAATATTCGACATTCTTGAAGTAAACATAAATCACTAGATCATACTTGACATTCTAGACTCTTGATATTCTATTTCCATGCTAGCATGTTCATTCCTTCTTCAAATTTCACTTAGGTCAAGCAAAATCAAGGACTCATGTATTCACAAAGTCACATAACAAGTCTCTACCCACAGACCGAGAAATTTAACCCGGCTTCATGCAATTTATAGCTCTGATACCACTTAAATGTCACGCCTCGACCCAACCCCCAAGCTAAAGGTTAAGTCCGGACCCGACACACGGACAGAGTCTCCCCTGTACCGTGGACATTCTAAAAACCTGTAAACACTTAAACAAAGTCCCAACAATACAATACAAGCTCTTCTTAATTAAACCACAAAGCTATAAGGCCATCCGAGCCTTATAGTGCACAATATCTCCAAAACACACAAGCATGCGAGAACTTGTTGTCATCATAGTCTTATAATCAAAACATTCTAGGAAATCAATAAAACAACTTAAAAGATAAAGCATTCTACACTAACCTTCCACCCCCAAGCATGCAAGAAAATAAGGCAAGAATAAAAGTTATTACAAGACATGGCTTCCAATTCTACACCACAATCTACTATCCTTCGACTTGCGCAACAAACATATACATAGCCCTTAGGCCACAAAATAGAACATAAAACAATTAATTGAACTTTCCACATAGCAGCAAATTCATTAACCACCTCAAGCTATCAGACACAGCAACTAAGGTAAAGGCTCGATCTGAACTTCTTCTTCCTCAACTAAATCAACAAGCTGGGGATCACCCTCAGCGTCTCCTGAAACAGATATCGAGGTATGAGCAACCACTGTTGCCCAGTGAGGGATATAGTCCCGGGGCGTGCAATGCAACAGATAATACAATTACACAACAATAACACTTAAACAATTAAAGAAACAATGATAACTTAAATAACCACACAATTAAAAGGATACATTTCAACAAGCCCCTATACACCAATCTTCACTGGTCTTCAATCACGATCCACGAACCACGAGCACGATCACGATAAGCCAGCATAATCCCCAAACACTCCAGTGGGTGTACACCGGATGTGCCGAATCCTACGACCCAACATCCCCTGGCAATCTCCGGACCAGGTGAATGAGGGAATAGGGCACGGAATTTGAATATCCACCGGCAAGCCCTCTGCCGCCCAGCCGATATTCAACACATCCGCCCCTGACACTATGGTTGCGCAACCACTATGCAATGCACTTAACGATGGCAAGTTAATAGCAATAATATAAGCATTAACACATATGAGGATCAACAAAGTAGGTTGACCTCGTTGCAATTAGGATAGAAGCAAATATAGAAGCTAATAAGCAGTTTACAAATGAACATATACCAAATAAGCATAGAATCATACCAAAAGCTCCAAATCAATTTAAAATCACATATAAACACTCAAGAAGTCCTGACATGGGTTTAGAAGTGTGAGACAACTTAAATTGCACCTAAACCCCTTTGTTTTTCGAACTATTTCTCTTCCAAACCAAAGTTAATGATTTCATTTTCAAATGAAACTCTCCCAACCTTCTAACTAACCCCCAAGGTACCCTCTCAACCCTCTAACTCATTCAAATGCCCGCGTTTACCCCGAAAGCCCCAATTTCCCTCTTTTGGCTTTAAACTACACCTACATTGTCCGGGCTTCAAACAAGGGATATCAAGGCATCTATAGCACCTAGATAGCCTAAGGATACTAGAATTGAAGCCCGAATCCACCCGGATTCGCATTAACCCCGAAAGCCCCAAATTAAAGTCGGCTATTTTCCATTTTTTGGCAATTTAAGGGCAATGCAAGTGCACGGGGCTATTAGGCTATCTTCACTAACACCAAAGGCATCTATTAGAAGCATTAAATCAAGCTAATTCGAGCAATTACACAAAACCCTAGAAAAAATGTCACTATTCACCCTAAAAATCAAACTAACAATTCTAACCGTTTAAAAAGCGAAACAACGGCTCAAATGTGTTCTCTAGCATTCATATAGATGGTATATTAGCATAGATAATAATTACAATGGCATATAATCATATTTTCAACAAATCAAGAAATGAGTAACTATTTAAAAATGCAAAAAAAAAAGTCATGAAATCCCTCACCAATACGCGTAGGAGCACCTAGGAACCTTGCAAACACCCTACACTAGTTGCTCATGGCTTGGCTTGGCTTGAATTGAAGAGTTGAAGATGAAAAATTCCTCCCAAGTGCAAAGAGGGGCTGTCGGGTTTGGCTCCTGTTTTCAGCTTTTTATTTTTTTTTTCTTTTGCATTTTATGAGCTTAAGTGATATAATAAAGGGGTTAAGTTGAGGTGGGGTCATTTGGGTGCTTAAGTGATCTAATAAAATGCGCGTTGCTAGCTCAAAAACAAAGCTAATGTATAAAACTTAGGCTAGCTAATTAAATCTATAAAGTTATTACGTAACACTATTCATTCAACTACAAAAATCATTTTCTAAGCGAGCTCTCCTAACGCCGTTAGCTCAAATGCACATTTTTCCCACTACTTTTACAATTAATATGATTTAATAAAAATGTTAATTAACTAATAGAAGGCAGTTTAAAAACGGAGTGAATAGTAGTCACAAAAGTCAGTTAATAAGGCATAGAAGTAAATGCGCAAACAAGGGATGCAACAGTAATTAAATGCATGGCTAAAACCCGGGTGTCACAGGGAGCTAGAGCAACCAACACTGGCAACCCGAGGCTACCCAGAGAGGCCCATCACTCTCGCGCCTGACACTATGCAATGCAATACGAGGAATATAACGATAATCGAGCAAGACACTGAAGTGCAGGTTAGTAACAACATGCGATACAATAAACATTTACAATCAATAAAGTATCAAGAACAATACTAATAAGCATTATCAACAATTGATATACAATTCATTCATAACCAACTATAACAAGCATAACAAGCAATATTAAGCAATCTATAGGCATTACACTTATGAAAACAAACAAAATCACAAAATGACCCCAACTTTCAAAACGCTACTACTTTCAAACGAGCCTCGAGTTTTGGAAACCGACTTCACCAATCCTCCTAGGTAACCATAAGGCACGTCTAAAGACTCCAAAACCCTACTTTACCCTAGAATTCATGAAAAGCCCTTATTTCCCCCTTTGGTTGTTTGAACTACCGCTACCCTAACCAAACAACCAACCAACGTCATAACCACACCAAAAGTGCTTCCATGGCCTCCCGAGACAATGCCATCACGCAAAACGATAAAATGCCAAACTTGACCTAAACGACCCCAACTTTCACTAAGCCATTTTCCTCCGTTTTTCCATTACACAATCCAATTAAACCACACATTTAGGCATTCTAGCATATCTAGCACCTTCCTACATCAACAGAACGCATAACGGAGCAACTTCATCGAAACGGGGGTTTACTATTCACAATTTACTATTCAATTATCAATTTAAATTGCAATTTCGATATTCAACCGTAGAAAATGCTAAAAAGCTATAAATACATGTTCTACAATTGCTAGGGAACATTCTTCAAGCATCAAAATGAATTAAATAACAATCTACGGCTAAAATCCAAAAATTAAAGTTTAAACACAATTATTTCAAATGCGCAAATAAAGATGAAACCCTCACCTTAGACGCTCCTAGACGCTAGGAAAACCACGCCGGATGCCTCGGAAACCACCCCGTGCAAGCTCACACGAAGATTTGAAGATTTGGAGTTAAAATATTTTTTTTTCTTTTCCTCCATGGTTTCGGCCATGGCCTTCTTTTTTCCCTGATTTTGCTCTTTTGTTTCTTATTTCATGCTTAAATAAAAGATGACAATGGTCAAATGGTCAAGGCTTTGGTCAATGCTAACTAAACATGGTCAAAGTAGTTCATTTTGTGCATTTTAAGCTTAAAACAACTAACACAATTTTAATTCTAATCAACAACAACTAAAACACTAAAATTAAAACACTAAATACTAGTTTTTACTATTTACTGAGGACTAGAAATCATTTCCTAACTATCGCTCTCGATATGCTATGCACTTTGCGACAATAAAAGAATAACAATTAAATCTCAAAGAATTTAAGAAAAATATAATTTTTGAAAAGTAACATAGTTCAAAATTTACTCCGGCTCGGAGCTACTTTTCATTTTATTGAAAACCATGCATTAGGCTACAAGAAAAATAAAACCGATTAACATAAATATGAAAGTAGTTGATATTCCGTTAAAATAATTAACTCAAGTATCATTTAATTACTTCTAAAAGAAATATGAAAATAAATGTACAAAGGAATATTTAAATAAACACAAAATTCAATGCTAACATCTAAGATAACATTTAATTAAATGCAATTAAATGCCATTAAATGCATGCCGGGTTCGGGTTATCACAATTTGCCTTCCCAGGCAGATAACTGATAGAACAATTATAATCTCCAAGAAGTTCTATCCATCTCCGTTGACGCATATTCAACTCCATCTGTGAGAACAAATACTTAAGACTCTTATGATCAATGAAAATCTCGAACTTACTGCCCCACAGATAATAATGCCACTTTTTCAGTGCGAAAACAACTGCTGCCAACTCAAGATCATGAGTTGGATAATTCACCTAATACGACTTCAACTTTCTGGAAGCATAAGCAATAACCCGGCCATTCTGCATAAGTACACAACCCAAGCCCTCCTTGGATGCATCCTTGTAGATGACCATATTATCGGTCCCCTCTGGTAGAGCAAGCACTGGAGCAGTAGTCAATCTCTTTTTCAACTCCTGAAACCCACTCTCACATTTCTCATCCCAAGTAAAGCTAGTCCATTTCTGAGTTAACTTAGAAAGTGGCCCTGCAATCTTAGAAAAGTCGCCGACAAACCTACGGGAATAACCCGCCAAGCCAAGCTACGTACCTCCAAGACATTCTCCGGCCGTTTTCAAGACATCACTACTCCAATCTTAGTAAGACCTACTGAAATACCTCTCTGTGTGATAACATGGCCAAGCAAAGATATGCGTTGTAGCCAAAATTCACATGTGCTGAACTTCGCAAACAACTGATGCTCCTGCAGCTTCTGCAAGCCAAGCCGTAAATGTTGCTCGTGCTCCGATTCAGACTTAAAATAAACCAAGATATCATCAATAAAGATCATCACGAACTGGTCCAAGTATGGCTAAAAAACCCGATGCATAGGATCCATAAATGCTGCCGGTGCAGTAGTTAATCCAAAGGGCATAACTACAAACTCATAATGCCCGTACCGAGTCCTGAAGGCAGACTTCGGAACATCCTCCGTGCGAATCCAAAGTTGATAATACCCTTGCCTCAGGTCAAATGTAGAGTAGACTTTGGCTCCGTGATGTTGATCAAACAACTCGTCAATCAATGGCAAATGATACTTGTTCTTGATGGTCACTTGATTCAAACCACAATAGTCAATGGATAATCTCAAGGTACCATCCTTCTTTTTCACAAATAAAACAAGTGCTCCCTAGGGTGAAGAACTCTGCTGAATGAAACCCTTCTCTATTAACTCCTGCAACTGAGTTTTTAGCTCCTTCAACTCAGCTGGTGCCATCCGGTATGCTGATTTAGAAATAGGTTGAGTACCGGGAATAAGATTGATCATAAACTCCACATCTCTATCTGGCAGCAACCCTGATAACTCCTCGGGAAATACATTGGGATATTCCCGAATAATAGGTACTTTATCCAGCTGTAGTTTATCAGATGGCTTGTTGATCAAATAAGCTAGATAAATCGAACACCCCTTACTCACCAACTTAACGGCTTTAGTTGCTGAGATAACAAAACTCGTCTTAGCACCCCAGTTCCCTGCTACCTCTACTACTCACAGATCTGGTAACCGAAATTGTACTACCTTCGTTCTACAGTTTAATTGGGCATCATACTTAGAAAGCCAATTCATACCCAAGATAACATGATACCCCCATATAGGAAATAAGATAAGGTCCGAAGGAAAATTATACCCCTTAACATGTATTTTACAATCCTTACATACTAAGCCAGTCACATACATATCAGTCAAAGAGATACTAATCTCAACCACATAAGGCAGTCTTTCATGTTGCATATTAACACGTTGCACACAAGTAGGAGTAATGAAAGAATGCGTAGCACTAGAATCAATCAACACTTTAACAAGTTGATCAAGTATAAGGAAGTTACATTCCACAACTGCAATCTCTTCAGGCATCTCCTCCAAATCAACTGTGTACGCCTGAGCCTGAACCCGCTGCTGCTGAGGTGCACCACCAGTAAGTCGACCCTGATAACCCTAGGTCGCTGCCCGACCCTCAGTTCCTCAATATCTATAGCAATCCTTCACCCTATGCTTGGTGCTACCGCAACCCAAACACGTTCCTACCTTCGCCCTGCAGTCGGCCTCCACATGGCCCTGACGCTTGCAGTAATTACACTGCGGTGATGAAACACTGCTACTTCCTCTAGAAGAACCAGAACTCGAGAAAGCAATTGTACCAGCCTGCTGCTGAGGTCTCATGACACTAGGCCTATATGGACCCTGAGACTGGGCCGGCCTAAACTACGACTGAGCCTGATAAGACCCCTGCTGAAACTGAGGTCGATAGTAGCCCTGCTAACCCTGCGGTGTGAAAGAACCCTGCTGCACTGTAGGCCTATAACTACCCTGTTGTACTGAAGGTCTATACATACCCTGCTGACCCTGCGGCTGAAAGGGCCTCTTGCTAGGCTGACTAGGTCCAGTCTGTTCCCCCTTTCTCTTCTCTAACCTAGAAGCTATATCAAAGGCCTCAGTAAGTATATCATACTGATTCAGAGCCATCACATCCTAAATCTCGGGCCTCAAACCAAACATAAACCTATGAGTCTTACGCTCCTCATTAGCCACAAACTCCGGTGCATACCGGGATAGTCTAGTAAATGTGGCCTCATACTAAGCCACTAAAGCATCCCCCTGAACTAGAGATAGAAACTCAGCCTCTCTCCTCTCCCATGCAATCCTCGGGACATATTTTGCCCGAAAAGCTCTCAGAAACGTATCCCAGACATATAGAATACCTTGGGTCTCCCAACTACATTTCACCGTGTGCCACCACTCCTTTGCCTCATCATCAAACAAATAAACGACAAATGTGACTTTTCTTTCATCAGTATAATCCATAGGGTCAAATATTTTCTCTACTTTATTAATCCATGCCTTGGCTTTCCGATCATCTGGCTCCCCCTGAATCCTTGGTGGATAGTACCCCAAGAACTCATTCAGTGTACCACACCCGTGGTATCCACCCTGTACATTCAGTAACTGTGCTTGCAAAGTTTGAGCTTGGGCAGCCTGCCCTGCTAGCAACTGTGCCTGATTGGCCATAACCTCAGCTATCCTATCCATGGCTGCTTCGAAACTATCATCACCCATTTCTCAGCCTAGTGCCACATTACCCGGAACCTCGTCAATTGCTTTGGGCCTCCCTCTCATTCTCGGTCTATCAGTCATTCTACTAATCAAAGAGTTAGCGCAGGTTATAGCACGTAAACAGGCTATAAACAATTATTAGCACATAAACAACAAACCCATATAAAGCACATAAGTCACTTAAATATCAATCACATAAACAAATTGATCACATAATCACATAAGCACTAAATCACATAATCACGTAATCATTTAATCATATTAACACATAGTTCAGTTTTCTTTCACTTCATACATATTTTCATGCCAAGACCATTACCCACATTCCGAGAATACCCCGGCTGACAACTGATATGCGCTTTCATTCCACTTAATGTCATGCCCCAACTAGAGCCCACCTACAATCAGTCAGGATGCAACGCAATTTCGGCAGTATAACGGCAATAATTAAGACACCGAGGCTCTAAACCAACCTCTTTAGAATATCATACAACCAACTCCACAAACCATTCAACAATCAACTCCTCAATTAAATTAACAACATACAACATAACCATATTATACAATAGTCATTCCTTTAACAATCTACTCATAGTTATACGCCTCCGTTCTAACTTAGTACATAGGCTATACATACATTTCAAAATATGTTATAATCAACTTAGTAATCTAGTCATGATCAAAATAAAGACTACTAAATAAACATACATATGTCTTTACATTAAGATAGGTTATACAATACATTGTTTTACAAAAACTAAGATAATCTCATGCCAATGACTCTTGCACATAAGACTCATCCACATACGGCACATTTCCCTCTTCAAGAGGCACGTACCCGTAGTCAGAATCAGTAACACCTGCATGCAAGCAATAATTGAGAATGAGCTTATATAAAACAAGCCTAGTAAGGATCCGATAGATCTCTAACAGTATTTATTATACTCCTTGGAAATGATCATTTGAGTAGTAAATACACAATAAACATCAATAACAATATAAACACATAAACTATAATGACCATTCAACAAAGGATACTCTAGTATGTGTAGCTCCAAACACCATCACGATCTAGTTGGTGTAGCCGTGGACGGATGGAAAGATCGGAAGAAAAGATCCATTTTTGTTGAAAAGACAGATGAATGTGGACAGAGCACAGACCTCAAACTGATCGGTTAAACCTATTATTGTAGAGTTTCAAGGGGTAGTATTGAATTACAGTCATTTATGTGTACCGATTTCCATATGGTTGACTTAACAATTGGGATAAAGGTTTCACTGTACAACTAATTCATTATATGAAAATTGCAGTCTATAAGTTCATAGCGAAGCTCAGCTAGAGAGAAAGTCTAACATACACTGTGATAACCCGAACCTAGCATGCATTTAATAGCATTTGACTGCATTTAATTAAATGTTTAATTAGTTAAATCAACCAATTTGCACTATTTTAGTATATCTCTTGGAAGCATTTAGTGATTGTATAATAAATAATTAAAAGATTATTATCTATTTCTATTAATTATAGTAATTGAATTTATTCTCTTGTATTTAATTAAGTGCCATCTTAAATGTTAATATTTAATTGCACTTGATTACATGTTTATATTTACTTGTTCATTTTATTTTGGCATTAACTTCCTGATTCTTTAAAATATTCTAGAAATAGTTAAAACAATTATTTTTAAATTAATATTGATTATTTTGATTGTTTTGATTATTTTAATAATCGGTTTTAGTTGTCTTGTATTAAAATCACTCGGTTTTCAATTAAATGAAAAGTAGCTCCGAGCCGGAGTAAATTTTGAACTATTCTACTATTCTACTTTTCAAAAAATTAAAGTTTTCTATTATTGCTTATCACTTTATTAGCGATCATTTATTGACCGTTTGATCGTACTATTTCAAAAATGAGAGTTAGAGAAATATTCTTCGGACTTAGTGGAAAATATTTTTAGCTTCATTTAACTAGTTTTAGCTGTTTTTCATTTAATAGCATTGTTTTAACTTGAATTAGATTTAATGGCATCAAAATAAGCTTATTTGACCATTTTTAACTAAAGTTTGATTTTGCAAATGACCAAAATGCCCTTGTCACCTTTTAAATAATAAAACAAGGAAAAAACCAATAAAAACAATTTGTAAAATGCCATTTGTGTCCTTGCCATGGCCGAAAGTTTGAGGGAAAAGAAAAAAAATTTGTTTTGCATTTTTCTTCTACAATCATGTGTGGAATTGCTCGGGGGTCGTGGCTCGGGTCCTTGCGAGTCTTGGTCTTCAATCTCTGTGATGGTTTTCACGCTTTTGTGCATTTAAATTCGAATTTGAATTTTGTGTCAAATTTTTAGATTTGATATATAATGTGTTATAATGCCTGTATTGCTTGATGTAGCTTCCTTTGAGTTCGTAGAGCATTGTTTGATATTTATTTAGCAATTTTTACGGTCGAAATTGCGTATTTGAAATTGGGAAAAAATAATGAATAGTGAATTTTGAATAGTAAACCCTAAAATTTCAGATTTTGATCCGAATTATGATTGCTTGATTTGGATAGGTGCCAGTAGTGATAGCAAGATAGAATGTGCAATAAAAACGGACCGGCCTTTGTTAAAATTAGAAACTAGACAATGAAACGTAAAGGGGCCATTTGACCAAAAGTTGACCGTGCTCGAATTGAGTTGGGGGTTTTGCTATTGAGGGCATGGAAGCACTTTTGGCGCTGTTGTAGCGTTGATTGAGCGACCGGTTAGTATAGTTGTAGTTCAAACGCAGTAGGTGGACTTTCGGGCTTCGGTTGGAAAAGTGAGGTTTAGTGACATAGAAACGTGCCTTGTAGTGCCTGAGTGAATGTAGTGAAATCGGTTTCCTAATTCCGTAGCTCGTTTGCTCGTGTTTGAACTGCGGTTACTTGTTTAATTGGTGTTATTATTGCTATTAATGATAGTTATGCGTGAAAGGTTAATTGAATGCTAGTATTGATTGTAAATACTTGATATCACGTTATCGCCTCTAATCTGTATTGTTGTGCTATCGCTCATTTATCGCCTTGTATCATGTCTTGCATTGCATAGTGTCAGGCGCGTGAGTGATGGGCCTCTCTGGGTAGTCTCGGGCTGCCAGTGTTGGTTGCTCTAGCTCCGTGTCCTATTCCCATTCTCGCTTGGGTTGCTTCCCAGGGAGATTTGGGTCGTATAATTGATGGATACTTCCGGGGTATTCCAAACTGAAGTTATAAGGTGGTTGCGCGCTTATAGTAATCGTTGTCAACATCAAGCTCGAGATTGATGTATCGCTCGTGAAATGGTACATTGCTCGTATGAGTGAACCATAGCCTTCAGAGTGTGGTATAGCTTTGAATGGTTGTGTTAATGGTTTCAATAATTGCTTATTGTATTGATTGTTTGTCTTGATTGCTTACTTATGAGTTATATTACTTAACTGTCTTATTTGCATTGCACGACCTTCTTTCTCTCCAATTCGATATCTGTCTCGCCCTCACTGAGTATACGTGTTGTGTATACTCACTCCTCACCACCACATTTCAGGAAATGCCATGTTAGCTGGAAAGTTCATGATTACGTGAACGTTCGTGCTTGAAGAGTTGTCTTGCGTGCTATGTGGCTTGAGTTGTCAAAGATGCAAAGATATATGTTCATGTGTTGTTTGTATTTAATGTTAAAAAGGAATGTAATATAAGTTTTATTAGGTTATTGAAGTGGTATGATAGGTTAGTTCATGTATTTAGTTAATATAGCTTAACTTGATTGCATCTTTGTATTATCCAAAGGAAAAGAATTAGAATGGTATGATAGTCTATTTTATGCAATGGATTAGAATAGTTTAATTGCCTAGCATGAATGTTCTTGTAAAAGATGTGAAGAGGTAGGTTAGTCTGTAAACTGGAAATGTATATTTGCTTGTGTTCGCTTGTTGAGAACCAAGGCTCGGATGGCCTTGAGGTGTTGTATGGTTGGACACGGTGGTGGTCCACTTATATGCTATTACAGGTTTTACATTTTGCCTAGAAACAAGGGAGACTCCGTCCGTCTTTCCCTAAAAATATCACCCGGGTTTGGAATTAGGTTGTGATTAGATTGATTGATAGAACTCCCGGTCTCGAGATGGATCGGGGTGTTACAGGTGGTATCAAAGCTTATTTAGCTCATAAGCCAGGACAGGGTCCTCGGTCTAGTGGGTAATGATCCTTGAATGCGTGCTTGTTAAGTGTGTCTTGAAAGTGTATGCTTGTATGTGAGATTGTGTGGCTTGACCTGAATGTGTGCTCCTATGTGATACAGTTATGTGTTATGTGTTAATTGTTTGCTAAGTGAAGTGCAGTGTCTAGTCGTGCATTGATTTGACCTATGGAATTGGCATCGTGAATCGAATCAACCTCGTGAATTGTTATTTGCTTAAAGTATTGCTTGTAATGTGTGTATTGGAATGTCTTGAATTGGTTATGCCGTGACTTGAATTGATTATGTTGTACTTGACTTGATTGTCGTGCTTGAGTAACTTTGTTGAATAAACTGTTTTATAAACTTGTTTGCGTAGTAGTTTAAGGCATGTGTATAAATGTGATATCTTGGCATTCATACATGTCCCGTGGAAATGGTAAGTAAGTCATCTTTCTCCCCTGAAGAAAGTGGTTCACAGCTGGCCTCTAAAGGTGCATGGATTGGCAGGAAATGAATGGAATTTAATTAGCCTTTATTTGGGAGTTGTTGTTTTTCTTTGAAGCTCAGTTTTTGTCATACTTCTAACACTCTTCTTCTTGGTTGGCAATTATTAAAAAGATAATTTTCTTTGGGGTTTCTGTATGATGGCTGTTGGTAGCAATCTTTTGGTATTCTCCTATTGGGTTTCCTTATTGGCAAGGATGTACAAAGTTCTCAGTTGGCAAATAGTGAAGAGGCCTCGGAGTTTGGTTTTGTATATTGTGCACCAGCTCGGTATTTTTGTTGTTGTTTTTCCTTAGGGTTTTCGTCTAGCTGGGAAACTATATTTGATATTCAACTTGATTGTCTTATTGGGCAATTCTTGGTACTTTCTTACTGGAGCATTGTTCGGTTATTTTCTTTGGCAATCCCCAGTTGGTTTGGTGATTGGAATTCCTATCGGACTTATTGTGTAATATTACTCACGGTATTCTTTGGAATTCTTATTGGGCATTCTACTAGTATTTTCCTTATTGACATTTTTTGGAAGATCCTACACTTGGAATTCTGCTTGTACTTGTTATCTTGTATTGTTTACGGCTTCTCCTTCGGCCTTTCCACTCAAGGAAAATCTATAGTTACTGGTTACTAAGATGTTGCGGTAGGGACTTAGTGATTGGAGGATTTCATTTAGAGGTTGGCCTTTGGTATTCTTCTCTATATACTTTTATAGAACGTTCACCTAGGACTACTTACGGTAATCAGCACTGCATGAGATGCATCTACTCTGGTTATCTTTTAACTTTCTTATTTGGTACTTGATAGACTTCTATTGTGTAATACCCGAGCCCGGAATGTGAAAGTTCCTTGTTTATTATTTTGAAAATTATATTTCTTTAAATTCTTTGAGAATTAATTATTACTTTATTGTCGTCGCAACGTGCATTGCATTTAGGGAGCGATAGCTAGAAAACGGTTTCTAGTCCTCAGCAAATAGTGAAACTAGTATTTAGATGACTTAAATTTTATATTTTAATTGTTGTTAGCTATAATTAATTTGTTCCTTAGTTAGTATGGCTTTAAAATGCACAAATTAAGGCCATTTGACCCAATTTTAAGTTGTTGACCAAGGGCTTTGACCCATTGACCAAGCTTGTCACATATTAGGCTTAAAACATAACAAAAACAAAAAAACAAAGCAAAGAGCAGAACCTGCTGGCCGAGAGCTTAGAGAGAAAAAAAAACCTTTCAACCTTCTAATCGTTCAATCTTCACGTGAGCTCATGCGGGGTGGTTTCCGAGACAACCAGTGTTGTTTTCCTAGCGACTAGGAGTGCCTAAGGTGAGGGAAGCATGTTATTTGTGCATTTAAACGTTATGTATGTTAACATTGTGATTTTTAGATTTTATCCGTAGATTGTTGTTTAAAGCATTTTGATGCTTCTAGAATGTTCCTTGGCAATTGTAGAACGTGTATTTATAGCTTTTTAATATTTTCTGCGGTTAAATGTTGAGATTGCAATTTAAATTGGTTGTTAAATAGTGTTTTATGAATAGTAAACCCTTGAAATGATGAAGTTGCTCTGTTATGCTGTCCGTTGATGTAGAAATGTGCTAGGTGTGTTAGAATGCCTAAATTCATGGTTTGTTTGGGTGGCGTAATGGAAAAAATAAGAATTAAGCCTTGGTGAAAGTCGGGGTCGTTTAGGTCGAGTTTGGCATTTTCTCGTTTTACGTGTTGGCATTGTTTCGGGAGGCCATGGAAGCACTTTTGGTGCAATTATGGCGTTGGTTGGGTGTTTGGTTGGTATAGTTGTAGTTCAAACGAGTAAAGGGAGAAATCGGGACTTTGCGTGAATTCTAGGGTTAGGTAGGGTTTCGGGGTCTTTAGTCGTGCCTTATGGTGACCTAGGAGGATTGGCGAAGTCGGTTTCCAGAACTCGTGGCTCGTTTGGAAATGGTAGTGTTTTGATAGTTAGGGCCGATTTGTGATTTTGTTTGTTTTCTTGATATTAAGCCTATAGAATGCTTAGGGTTGCTTGAAATACTTGTTTGAATTGATTTAGATTGAAATGCTTATAAATTGTTGCTATTGCGTGTGAGAATAACCTACTTTGTTATTCTCCCATGTATGGCTTTATTGCTTGTTTATCGCCTTGTATCGAGTCTTGCATTACATAGTGTCTCGCGCGTGAGTGATGGGCCTCTCTGGTTAGCCTCGGGTTGCCAGTGTTGGTTGCTTTAGCCCCGCTGCTATTCCCTCTTCTCGCTTGGGTTGCCTCCCAGGGAGATTTGGGTCGTAGATTGATGGATACTTCCGTGGTATTCCAAACTGGTGTTATAAGGTGGTTTGGGCCGGCGCGTCGTCATCGAATTCGTGTTTGAAAGTTGCTCGTGAAAAGAGTATCGTATCCTTTGAATGAGTGTTTACAGTTTTAAATACTTGCCTTGCTTTATTGATGGCTTATTGTATCTCTATATGATATTTGTATGAATTGCTTGGCTAATTGCATTGCATACTCCTCTCATCTCCGTCCTTGAGACCAATTGCCCTCGCTGAGCAATAGTTTTTGCTCATTCCTCTCTATACTATATTTTTACAAGAGTAGTTGAAGCAGACCCTATTGAGGTAATAGAGGAGGAGGAGCAGGTGGAGGTGTTTCCGTGATAGCACTTCTTTGCTTTGCTGGTGGTTGGTTACCAGATTTTGTGCGAGCCTTGCTTGATATGTATATTGCTTGGATGATGCTTTATTTTTAGGCTTGTAGCCTTGTATGTATTTCCTAGTTTAAGGCCTCCATGGTCTTATGTTGTATAAGTTGAAAGAATGTAAAGCTGTAAAAGTATACTCTTATGACTAGTAAAGAAATGCATGCTAATAGCTAACAGTTTAGTGGCATAAATACTTGTGTAGTATGCATGGCATTTTGGTTTGGAAAGTTGGTTAGTAAGAGGATGTATTTTTTTAAAAGAAAGTCGGCTTGTTTTAATTGTTTTTATGGCTTTCGCAAGTATTATATTGATTTTATGGTTTTCGGATCGTCTGCGGTACAGAGGAGACTCCGTCCGTGTGCCGGGTCCGGGCCTGGCCTTTTGCGGGGTCGGGTCGGGGTGTGACATCTTTAGGTGGTATCAGAGCATGATAGTCTTGCATGAGCCGGGATATGTTTCTCGGTCTGTGGGGTAAAGGTTCAAAATGCTAGAATGTTATTGTATAATTGTTAAGTGGAAAGAAAGTGTTATAGCATGACTTTGTGAACTTAGAGTGCTTATGTGTTTAAAGTGAATTAGTTTGGCATGTCAATCTTGTGTTATGTGAATTGCGTGTTAGAATGTTTGATTGTTATTGACTTGAGTGTTATCTAATCTTATGTGCTATATTTCTGTCTATGAATTGTTTTTTTATGCTGCCAGCTATTGTGAATTGCTACTCTGCCGCCACATCGTGGTACTCAAGGTATAGGGTCAGATGAAGAGGCCGCAGAACAGGGTCAGCAACCGTTGCCTGAACAGTTTATGGCTACTATGACTACAGCGGTTGACCGAATTACACAGGTACTGCATGAGCAGAGGCAGGACAGGAATAATAATCCCCAGGGAAATCAAGCTAATCCTGGTGGACAGGGGTATAGAGTTGAGAATAATCAGTTGGAGAAATTCTTGAGGCACGAGCCGGGAAAGTTCTTCGGAGAGCCGGATGATGAGGCAGCTGAGAAATGGATTAATCGTGTTGAGAAAATTTTCACCGCTTTGAGGTACACTGATGAGGCAAGAATAGATTATGCGTCATTCCTGTTTGAGGGCGACGCAGAGCAGTGGTGGAATACTGTCAGATTGAGGTGGATTGTGAGGATGTTCCACATTTATGGGATGATTTTGTAAGTGAGTTTCGGGATAAGTATATTCCAGAGATGGCTATGGAAAGGAGGGAAGACGAGTTTCTGGCCCTGAAGCAGGGAAATATGACTGTTGCACAGTACGAGGCTAGGTTTGTTAGCCTGTCGAGGTATATGCCTGAGTTGGTACGACCGGCTAGGAGGATGATTCATAGGTTTGTCCATGGGCTAAGAATGGATATTCAGTTGCATTTGACTGGGCAGACCTACACTACTTTTCCCGAGGCATTTCAGGCAGCCTCGAAGTTTGAGAAACGGAAGGCTGAGATGTTAGCTGAGAGCAGTCAGCCGAGTAAGAAACAGTATTTGGGCCAGAGCAGCCAGAGTCAGGCGAGGCAGTATCAGACTTCTACGCAGGTTCCTCAGCAACGACCGTTTCAGCCTCAGCAACAGATTCAGGCTAGGCCAGCTGTGACTAGACCCCAACTGGGAGGTACAGTTCCTACTACCAGAGCCCCAGCACCTACGGGAAACACTGTTGTAAGGCAAAATCAGCAGTGTAACTATTGTAATCGATCGGGGCATATTGAGGCTAATTGTTGGAGAAAGAGTGGTAAATGCACGGGTTGTGGTAGCGATGACCATAGGGTGAGAGAGTGCCCTAAGTATAGGAATGTTCAGGGCCGGACTGTAGGCCAGGGTGTTCAGAATAGGGCTGCAGGTGCACGTCCAGCACAGAGGGTTCAGGCTACGGTCTTTGCACCGGATGCAGAGGAGCTACCCGATACTATAGCTATAGTGGAAGATACCTTTCTTCTCAATACTCAGCCAGTTAAAGTTTTGATTGATCCCGGAGCTACACATTCGTTTATGACTCCTGTATGTGCACGATCTATGAATGTTTGCATTGATAAACTGCCACATGAAGTTGAAGTTAGTACACCTTTGGGTGCAAAATTTGTTACTGAGTCTATTGGCAAATCTTGTGATATATGTATTGAGAACCGTAAATTTCCTGCTGATTTAATTATATTGCCATTCCGTGACTTTGAAATCATTTTGGGAATGGACTGGTTAGGGAAGTACTATGCTCAGTTGGATTGTAGAACAAAGATTGTCTATCTTCAGGTTCCTGACCTACCGGTACTGGAGATTGTTGGGAATTGTAGGGCTGCCCGAATTCCTCTTTTATCAGCGATCAAGACTTCTAAGTTGTTGAATAAGAGTTGTGAAGCTCACTTAGCTTATTTGATCAATCAGCCTACTGATAAGTTGAATTTGAATGAGGTTCCGATTGTTAGAGACTTCCCTGGTGTATTTCCCCAGGAATTACCGGGTTTACCACTGGATAGGGAGATTGAGTTCGTGATTGATCTTCTGCCAGGCACTGCGCCAATTTCTAGGAGTCCTTATAGAATGGCATCGGCTGAACTTCAGGAGTTAAAAATTCAGCTTCAGAACTTGCTTGAGAATGGGTTTATACAACCTAGTTCTTCGCTGTGGGGTGTGCCTGTGTTGCTTGTGAGAAAGAAAGACGGCACGCTACGGTTATGTATTGATTACAGGGGACTTAATCAAGTCACGATTAAGAATAAATACCCCTTGCCGTTGATTGAAGAATTGTTTGACCAGTTGCAGGGTACGAGTATTTACTCCAAATTTGACTTGAGGCAGGGTTACTATCAACTTAGGATTCGGAGTGACGATATACCAAAGACGACATTCAGGACTAGATATGGCAACTTTGAGTTTGTTATGTTGCCGTTTGGATTGACGAATGCACCAGCCGCATTCATGGACTTGATGCAGAGAGTTTTTAGACCCTATCTTGATCAGTTTGTCGTAATCTTTATTGACGACATTTTAGTGTATTCGAAGAACGAGGCTGAACATGAACAACACTTGAGGATTGTGCTACAGACTTTGCAGGAAAACAAGCTTTTTGCTAAATTCAGCAAGTGTGAATTCTGGTTGAATCAGATATCTTTTCTAGGCCATATCATTTCAGATCAAGGAATTTCAGTGGATCCAGCTAAGATTGAAGTTGTTTCTTCTTGGAAGAGACCTGAGACGGTGTCAAAGATTCAGAGTTTTCTTGGGTTGGCAGGTTACTACCGGAGGTTTGTTAAAGACTTTTCCAATATTTCTAGGCCTTTGAGCCAGTTGACTCGGAAGAAAGTTGCTTACAACTGGGATGCCAAATGTGAATCCAGTTTCCAAGAATTGAAGAAGAAACTAACTACAGCTCCTATATTAGCTTTACCAGAGGGAACAGAAAACTTCGTTGTCTACAGTGATGCATCTAAAGAAGGTTTGGGCTGTGTTTTAATGCAGAATGGTAAGGTGATTGCTTATGCTTCCAGGAAGTTGAAACCTTATGAAGTCAATTACCTTACACATGATCTTGAGTTAGCTGCAGTTGTGTTTGCTTTAAAGAAGTGGCGTCATTACTTGTGGGGTTGCAGATTTAAAATTTTTACTGACCACAAGAGTCTCAAGTATTTGTTTTCACAGAAGGATTTGAATATGAGGCAGCGGAGATGGCTAGAGCTATTGAGTGGTTACAACTGTTCTATTAACTACGTGCCAGGTAAGACAAATGTTGTTGCTGATGCTTTGAGCCGAAAGGCTACTGTTGCAAGCTTAATTATCAAGGATTGGGAGACTTTGGAAGAAATTTGTTCATGGAAGCCAGAAGCTACTGAGGTAGGGATTCGATTTGCTAGTTTGTAGATTCAGTCAAGGTTGCTAGCATAGATAAAAGAGGCTCAGAAGACTGATCATCACATCTTGAAGATCCAAGAAAAAGCTAAAGGGGGAGAGTCGGAGTTTAAATTACATGCAGATGGTATCTTTAGATTCAGGGACAGGGTGTATATTCCTAGTGATCCGACATTGAAGAATGAGATTCTGTCCGAGGCACATAATTCAAGATATACGATTCACCCGGGTAGTACAAAAATGTATAGAGATTTGAAACAACACTTCTGGTGGAACAATATGAAGAGGGAGATTGCTGGGTATGTATCCAGGTGTTTGACTTGCCAGAAGGTTAAAGTTGAGCATTAGAGGCCAGCTGGGCTTCTACAACTGTTGTCGATTCCGCAATGGAAGTGGGTACATATAACAATGGACCTTGTGACCAATCTTCCTAGATCTCCGAGAGGATGTGATTCTGTTTGGGTTGTTGTGGACCGCTTAACTAAAGTTACACATTTTATTTCCGTGAACAAACAGGATAGCCTTGATAAGCTAGCTGAGCTTTATGTTGCTAATATTGTAAGACTTCATGGTGTGCCACAGAGTATAGTGTCAGATAGAGATCCCAGATTGAGATCTCGTTTTTGGCAGAAGTTGCAAGAGGCCTTGGGAACTAAGTTGAGCTTTAGTACTGCATATCATCCACAAACTGATAGCCAATCTGAGAGAACTATCAGGATCTTGGAAGACATGCTTCGAGCATGTGTGCTAGACTTTGGGAAGAATTGGGAGAAGTTTTTGCCTTTAGTGGAGTTCGCCTACAACAATAGTTATCAATCTACTATAGGTATGGCTCCCTACGAGGCGCTGTATGGTCAGAAATGCAGATCCCCATTATATTGGGAAGAGGTTGGAGATATGAGAACAGTTGATCCGACTGTGTTACCTGAGATGATTAAGATGGTAGATAATGTTCACCTTATCCGCCAGCGTATACTTACAGCTTAGAGTCGTCAGAAGAGTTATGCGGATAAACACTGTAGAGATCTTGAGTTTGCTTTGGGAGATTGGGTATTTCTTAAGATTTCTCCTCGGAAGGGTTTGATTCAACACGGTAAGAGCGGGAAACTTAGTCCCAGGTATATGGGTCCGTATGAGATCACTGAGAAGGTAGGTCCTTTAGCTTATCGGTTAGCTTTGCCTCCGAGCTTGTCGAGACTGCACGATGTGTTCCACGTGTCTATGTTAATGAAATACCATCCAGACCCTTCACATGTACTTGAACCAGAGCCTTTGTAGATTGAAGAAAAGTTGTCTTATGAAGAGAAACCGATTTGAATTGTGGATCAGAAAATTCAGGAGCTTCGTAGAAAGAGTATTTCGTTAGTAAAGGTTATGTGGAATCATCATGGGTTTGAGGAAGCGACTTGGGAAAGAGAGGAACAAGTTCGAAATCAGTATCCGGAGTTGTTTGTTGACTAAGTGAGAATTGCGTGGGCACAATTGTTTTAAGGGGGAAAAGGTGTAATACCCGAGCCGGAATGTGAAAATTTCTTGTTTATTATTTTGGAAATTATATTTCCTTAAATTCTTTGAGAATTAATTGTTACTTCCTTGATGTCGCAACGTGCATTGCATTTAGAGAGCGATAGCTAGAGAACGGTTTCTAGTCCTCAGCAAATAGTGAAACTAGCATTTAGATGACTTAAATTTTATATTTTAATTGTTGTTAGCTATAATTAATTTTTTCCTTAGTTAGTATGGCTTTAAAATGCACAAAATAAGTCCATTTGACCCAATTTTAAGTAGTTGACCAAGGGCTTTGACCCTTTGACCAAGCTTGTCACATATTAGGCTTAAAACATAACAAAATAAAAAACAAAAAAACAAAGCAAAGAGCAGAACCTGCTGGCCGAGAGCTTAGAGAGAAAAAAAAACCTTTCAACCTTCTAATCGTTCAATCTTCACGTGAGCTCATGCGGGGTGGTTTCCAAGACAACCAGCATTTTTTTCCTAGCGACTAGGAGTGCCTAAGGTGAGGAAAGCACGTTATTTGCGCATTTAGACGTTATGTATGTTAACTTTGTGATTTTTAGAATTTATCCGTAGATTGTTGTTTAATGCGTTTTGATGCTTCTAGAATGTTCTTTGGCAATTGTAGAATGTGTATTTATATCTTTTTAACATTTTCTGCGGTTAAATGTTGAGATTGCAATTTAAATTGGTTGTTGAATAGTGTTTTGTGAATAGTAAATCCTTGAAATGATGAAGTTGCTCTGTTATGCTGTCTGTTGATGTAGAAATATGCTAGGTGTGCTAGAATGCCTAAATGCATGGTTTGTTTGGGTTGCGTAATGGAAAAAAATAGGAATTAAGCCTTGGTAAAAGTCGGGATCGTTTAGGTCGAGTTTGGCATTTTCTCGTTTTGCATGTTGGCATTGTTTCGGGAGGCCATGGAAGAACTTTTGGTGCGATTATGGCGTTGGTTGGGTGTTTGGTTGGTATAGTTGTAGTTCAAACGAGCAAAGGGAAAAATCGAGACTTTGCGTGAATTCTAGGGTTAGGTAGGGTTTCGGGGTCTTTAGTCGTGCCTTATGGTGACCTAGGAGGATTGGCGAAGTCGGTTTCCAAAACTCGTGGCTCGTTTGGAAATGGTAGTGTTTTGATAGTTGGGGCCGATTTGTGATTTTGCTTGCTTTCTCTATATTATGTCTATAGAATGCTTAGGGTTGCTTGATATACTTGTTTGAATTGATTTTGATTGAAATGCATATCAACTATTGCTATTGCGTGCGAGAGTAACCTACTTTGTTATTCTCCCACGTATGGCTTTATTGCTTGTTTATCGCCTTGTATCGAGTCTTGCAATGCATAGTGTCTCGCGCATTAGTGATGGGCCTCTCTGGGTAGCCTCGGGTTGCCAGTGTTGGTTGCTCTAGCTCCGCTGCTATTCCCTCTTCTTGCTTGGGTTGCCTCCCAGGGAGATTTGGATCGTAAATTGATGGATACTTCCGGGGTATTCCAAACTGGTGTTATAAGGTGGTTTGGGCCGGCGCATCGTCATCGAATTTGTGTTTGAATGTTGCTCGTGAAAAGAGTATCGTATCCTTTGAAAGAGTGTTTACAGTTTTAAATACTTGTCTTGCTTTATTGATGGCTTATTGTATCTCTATATGTTATTTGTACGAATTGCTTGGCTAATTGCATTGCATACTCCTCTCATCTCCGTCCTTGAGACCAATTTCCCTCGCTGAGCAATAGTTTTTGCTCATTCCTCTCTATACTATATTTTTACAGGAGTAGTTGAAGCAGACCCTATTGAGGTAATAGAGGAGGAGGAGCAGGTGGAGGTGTTTCCGTGATAGCACTTCTTTGCTTTGCTGGTGGTTGGTTACCAGATTTTGTGCGAGCCTTGCTTGACATGTATATTACTTGGATGACGCTTTATTTTGAGGCTTGTAGCCTTGTATGTATTTCCTAGTTTAAGGCCTCTATGGTCTTATGTTGTATAAGTTGAAAGAATGTAAAGCTGTAAAAGTATACTCTTATGACTAGTAAAGAAATGCATGCTAATAGCTAACTGTTTAGTGGCATAAATACTTGTGTAGTATGCATGGCATTTTGGTTTGGAAAGTTGGTTAATAAGAGGATGTATGTTTTTAAAAGAAAGTTGGCTTGTTGTAATTGTTTTTATGGCTTTTGCAAGTATTATGTTGATTTTAGGGTTTTCGGATCGTCCGCGGTACAAATGAGACTCCATCTGTGTATCGGGTCCGGGCTTGGCCTTTTACGGGGTCGGGTCGGGGCGTGACATATTGGAGATTCGTGTGTGGGGTATTCTTCTTGTCGTTATTGTGTGGTATTAATGACATCTACAGTATCTTTGCTTTAGTCTTTATTGGTATTATCTCGGCACTCTTGGTTGGAATTTTATTCTTCTTCGATATTCGTGTCAACGAAATTCTTCAACCGATGAAGATTAGTCAGAATTGGATTTCATATGATGCTAAGTTCTATTGGAAGAAGAATTGCGAGGACACAATTATTTTAAGGGGGGAAGGATGTGATAACCCAAACCCGGCATGTATTTAATGGCATTTGACTGCATTTAATTAAATGTTTAATTAGTTAAATCAACCAATTTGCACTATTTTAATATATCTCTTGGAATAATTTAGTAATTGTATAATGAATAATTAAAAGATTATTATCTATTTCTATTAATTATAGTAATTTAATTTATTATCTTGTATTTAATTAAGTGCCATCTTAAATGTTAATATTTAATTGCACTTGATTACATGTTTATATTTACTTGTTCATTCGTATTTTGGCATTAACTTCATAATTCTTTAAAATATTCTGGAAATAGTTAAATTAATTATTTTTAAATGAATATTGATTGTTTTGATTATTTTAATAATCGATTTTAATTGTCTTGCATTAAAATTACTCGGTTTTCAAATAAATGAGAAAAGTAACTACGAGCCGGAGTGAATTTTAAACTATTCTACTATTCTACTTTTCAAAAACTTAAAGTTTTCTATTATTGCTTATCACTTTATTAGCGATCGTTTATTGATCGTTCGATCGTACTATTTCAAAAATGAGAGTTAGAGAAATATTCTTCGGACTTAGTGGAAAATATTTTTAGCTTCATTTAACTAGTTTTAGTTGTTTTTCATTTAAATGCATTGTTTTAACTTGAATTAGATTTAATGGCATCAAAATAAGCTTATTTGACCATTTTTAACTAAAGTTTGATTTTACAAATGACCAAAATGCCCTTGTCACCCTTTTAAATAATAAAACAAGGCAAAAATCAATAAAAACAATTTGTAAAATGCCATTTGTGTCCTTGCCATGGCCGAAAGTTTGAGGGAAAATAAAAGAAATTTGTTTTGCATTTTTCTTCTACAATCATGCGTGGAATTGCTCGGGGGTCGTGGCTCGGGTCCTTGCGGGTCTTGGTCTTCAATCTATGTGATGGTTTTCACGCTTTTGTGCATTTAAATTCGAATTTGAATTTTGTGTCAAATTTTTAGATTTGATATATAATGTGTTATAATGCCTGTAATTGCTTGATGTAGCTTCATTTGAGTTCGTAGAGCATTGTTTGATATTTATTTAGCAATTTTTACGGTCGAAATTGCGTATTTGAAATTGGGGAAAAATAATGAATAGTGAATTTTGAATAGTAAACCCTAAAATTTCAGATTTTGATCCGAATTATGATTGCTTGATTTGGATAGGTGCCAGTAGTGATAGCAAGATAGAATGTACAATAAAAACGGACCGGCCTTTGTTAAAATTAGAAACTAGACAATGAAACGTAAAGGGGCCGTTTGACCAAAAGTTGACCGTGCTCGAATTGAGTTGGGAGTTTTGCTATTGAGAGCATGGAAGCACTTTTGGCGCTGTTATGGCGTTGATTGAGCGACCGGTTAGTATAGTTGTAGTTCAAAGCAGTAGGTGGACTTTTGGGCTTCAGTTGGGAAAGTGAGGTTTAGTGACATAGAAACGTTCCTTGTAGTGCCTGAGTGAATATAGTGAAATCGGTGTCCTAATTCCGTAGCTGGTTTGCTCGTAATTGCTTTTGGAAGTTAGAGTTTGAATTGTATTATTTGTTGTTTTCGTGTTTGAACTGTTGTTACTTGTTTAATTGGTGTTATTGTTGCTATTAATGATAGTTATGTGTGAAAAGTTAATTGAATGCTAGTATTGATTGTAAATGCTTGATATTTCATTTATCACCTCTAATCTGTATTGTTGTGCTATCGCTCGTTTTTCGCCTTGTATCGTCTCTTGCATTGCATAGTGTCAAGCACGTGAGTGATGGGCCTCTCTGGGTAGTCTCGGGCTGTCAGTGTTGGTTGCTTTAGCTCCGTGTCCTATTCCCATTCTCGCTTGGGTTGCCTCCAAGGGAGATTTGGGTTGTAGAATTGATTGGATACTTCCGGTGTATTCCAAACTGAAGTTATAAGGTGGTTGCGCGCTTATTGTCATCACTGTCAACATCAAGCTTGAGATTGATGTATCGCTCGTGAAATGTTACATTGCTCGTATGAGTGAACCATAGCCTTCAGAGTGTGGTATAACTTTGAAAGGTTGTGTTAATGCTTTCAGTAATTGCTTATTGTATTGATTGTTTGTCTTGATTGCTTACTTATCAGTTATATTGCTTAACTGTCTTATTTGCATTGCACGACTTTCTTTCTCTCCAATTCTATATCTGTCTCGGACTCACTAAGTATACGTGTTGTGTATACTCACTCCTCACCACCACATTTCAGGAAATGTCATGTTAGCTGGAAAGTTCGTGATTACGTGAAAGTTCGCGCTTGAAGAGTTGTCTTGCGTGCTATGTGGCTTGAGTAGTCAAAGATGCAAAGATGTATGTTCATGTGTTGTTTGTATTTAATGTTAAAAAGGAATGTAATATAAGTTTTATTAGGTTATTGAAGTGGTATGATAGGTTTGTTCATGTATTTAGTTAATATAGCTTAACTTTATTGCATGTTTGTATTATCCAAATGAAAAGAATTAGAATGGTATGATAGTCTATTTTATGCAATGGGTTAGAATAGTTTAATTGCCTAGCATGAATGTTCTTGTCAAAGATGAAAAGAGATAGGTTAGCTTTTAAATTGGAAATGTATATTTGGTTGTGTTCGCTTGTTGAGAACCAAGGCTCGAATGGCCTTGAGGTGGTTGTATGGTTGGGCACGGTGCTGGTCCACTTATATGCTATTACAGGTTTTACATTTTTCCTAGAAACAGGGGAGACTCCGTCCGTCTTTCCTTAAAAATATTCCCCGTGTTTGGAATTGGGTTGTGATTAGATTGATTGATAGAACTCCTGGTCTCGAGAGGGATCGGAGTGTTACATACACAGTATGTAGGGCTTATACACAACTTTAGTAGTTTCCTCTAAACCCACTGTTTTGCCTACCGACCAAGACTTTTCTTTCTAGCCCCTTTACGCTTACCAAGGTCTGCATTCCTTTTATTACTTGTTGTACTCCTTCTACCATATTCTTTTGTCTTTTCACCTCAGTCCCGGATCGACTATAAGTCTTCTTTGCTATAGCTTGAATCCACATGATTTATCTATATTATTAAAAGCGCTGAATCCCTACTTCTTGTTGCTAGAAATATGGAAAAAACTACTTCTCGGACTGTGGCTGACACCTGAAAAACTAATTAGAGATTTGCTAAGCGAACAGGCTTGAAAGCACTTCTCCTAGCTTGATCTAAGTCTTTTACATTAATGGTGCAGCCTGACTTATATGCTTCTCTTCCCTTGCTTTATTACACCGATTACTACAGATGAAGCCAAGGACATCGATTATCTATAACGAATATTCAATGTCGACGGATAGGCCTTCTACTGCGCCATCTCTTAGCCTTCATCCTCCTCTATTGTCGGTAAGAAAGGGGACAAGGACTTCCATAAACTAAAGAAAGAGCGGAATCTCCTTCGATTGCTGCTTGCGGGACTATTGTATATATTTATATAGCTTTAACACTATAATTAACTGACAAAGCATCTATTCACAAAGGTTGTTGTAGTTTTTGTAGTTGCAATAAATTCTTTTTCGAGATTGGCTTGGTGTGAAGTGTACCGCATCGAACAAGCAATGGGTGCGAAGGCCGTTGTGCTAATGCACATCCGTTGGATACAAGTTCAAAAAGAATGCATTGCATGAACATTGAGTTGTCCAAGATAAAAGGAACGAGGGGAAGAATCAACGAGGAATCTATAACATAAAATCGTGAATGAAAAAGTGTGACGAGAATTCTCAACTTGAGATGTTAGAAGGTGCAAAATCAATGGGTGCCAGAGCTGCTACAATTGCTTCAGCGGAAGCTGCTGTCGATTTTGGAAACATCCTTAGTTCCTCGATTCATTCCGTGGTGCGAAATCCATCATTGGCTAAACAATTATTTGGTTATGCCAGTTTTGGCTTTGCTCTAACCGAAGCTATTGCATTGTTTGCCCCAATGATGGCCTTTCTGATCTCATCCATATTCCGATCGAAGAAAGTAGGTTGAAGTTTCATAAAGCTAGCACCTCTTTCCTGCCTTAGTCCATCAAACAGGGGATGGGGCGCAATTCTTAAACAGAAGAATGGGGATAAAAAGGAAGTGAAAAAAAAGTTGAATTGGAAGCCAAGTAAGAAGGAAAGAGGCTAGTCACCAAAAATGCTCCCCCTGTAGGTTCATTTGTCGTTGGGGCTTACAATTCACCTTGTGATTCATTCCTTCAGTTGAGCCTTCTTCGGGCGTCGATCAATCACAAGCCACTCTGTCATTGTCTGATTTTTGGTTGTCGGATCACACTCAAAATTATGTATCTACTTATCGTATTTTGGCCCCTGGTCGGTAGTTCTGTAGTAGGTTTTTTTGGATGTTTTCTAGGATTAGAAGGAATCGCTATAATGACCATTACTTGTGTTTCATTCTCTTCGATCTTATCTTTTATTGCTTTTTATGAAGTCGCACCAGGAGCGAGTGCTTGCTATCTAAGAATTGCTCCATGGATCTCATCGAAAATGTTTGATGCTTCTTGGGGCTTCTTTGGCGACCGTGAAGTCACCAGATGAATTGCCGAGTAAATAGATTAGATCCTGACGTGGTTGTTGCTCCGCGGCGATACGAACTTAACTCATTCCTACCCACCACGGAGCACCATAGGATGTCGAGAATAAGGGGGGACATACTAGAGGTAATCACTCCCTTGGTTGGGGGCTGTGCCGCCCTGCCTTTCGATCGATACATAGTTGAGAAGGCCGATCACGAACACTACAGGTGTGGGAGCGATCCTAGTCAGGGAAGGCTAAGACGGCGCCTCGCATTTGGGTAGCAAAAGGGTGCTTATGCTCTGACGATGGGGCCTTATGGGGAAGGGCCCAGCCCAATAGGGGCAGTACACCTACCACTTCAAGCGCACCTCTGTATCGACTGAATCACTCTTTTGGTCTAGTTAGTGGAACCGGTGAACCACGCAAGCTGGTTAGATACATGGGGCAGAGGGCTCGTAGTACCCCATTTTCTTGACCCAGTCTTTTTTTCGCTTGGGTAGTGAATCACCTACTAAAAAAAGGGGCAGGCCTACACGCCTTATTTGAGAATACTAAGGCAGGCGGTGGACTCTTTCATTAGGGAAGGGAAGAAGGGGCCTAAGCACGCCAGATATCGCACACTTGAGGGGCAAAGGAAAGCGAGACCTTATCTTTTTTTTTCCAGGCCTGTTCGGACATATGATTCCCGCAAAAGATCAAGTTGGTGAGCCGTGTGATAGGAAACCTTCCTGCACAGATCAAAGAACACTAAATTGGAATGAGAGGTCCACCACCACATCATTGCATGCAAGGGGAGCTCGCTCGATCCGCAGCTTGGTCCGACTAGTAATTCAATTTTGTCCTCGTGTTGGATAGCTCGCCCATAGTGATGTTAATTGTGGTTACATTCTTAAGTAGCTTGGTCCATCTTTATTCTATTTCATATATGTCTGAGGATCCGCATAGCCCTTGATTTATGTGTTATTTATCCATTCCTACATTTTTTATGCCAATGTTGGTGACTAGAGATAACTCTCTTCAATTATTCCTGGGATAGGAGGGAGTAGGTCTTACTTCATATTTGTTAATTCATTTCTGGTTTACACGACTTCAGGCAGATAAAGAAGCTATAAAAGGTATGCTTGTTAATCGAGTAGGTGATTTTGGATTAGCTCCTGGAATTTCGGGTTGTTTTACTCTCTTTCGAACAGTAGACTTTTCAACCATTTTTGCTTGTGCTAGTGCCCCCATAAATTCTTGGATTTCTTGCAATATGAGATTGAATGCCATAACTCTTATTTGTATTTTACTTCTTATTGGAGCTGTTGGGAAATCCGCACATATAGGATCGCATACTTGGTCACCTGATGCTATGGAGGGTCCCACTCCAGTATCTGCTTTGATTCATGAAGCTACTATGGTAACAACTGGCGTTTTCATGATAGCAAGGTGCTCCCCTTTATTTGAATACCCACCTACGGCTTTGATTGTTATTACTTTTGCAGGAGCTATGACATCATTCCTTGCAGCAACCACTGGAATATTACAGAACGATCTAAAGAGGGTCATAGCTTATTCAACTTGCAGTCAATTAGGCTATATGATATTTTCTTGCGGCATCTCTAACTATTCGGTTAACATCTTTCACTTAATGAATTACGCCTTTTTCAAAGCATTACTATTCTTGAGTATAGGTTCTGTGATTCATGCCATGTTGGATGAGCAAGATATGCGGAAAATAGGGGGGCTTGCCTCCTCGTTCCCTTTTACCTATGCCATGATGCTCATGGGCAGCTTATCTCTAATTGGATTTCCTTTTCTAGCTAGATTTTATTCCAAAGATGTAATCTTAGAGCTCGCTTATACTAAGTATAGAATCAGTGGGAAATTTGTTTTCTGGTTGGAAAGTGTCTCGGTTCTTTTCACTTTTTATTACTCTTTTCGTTCAATTTTTCTAACATTTCTAGTACCAACTAATTCATTCGGGCGCAACATCTTACGATGTAATGATGCACCCATTCCTATCACCATTCCTTTAATACTTCTGGCTCTCGGGAGTCTCTATGTAGGATACTTGGCCAAAGTGTGACTTGTTAGCCCATAAGTAAGTACTGTGACGAAGCGACTCTTGCTTACTAGACACGATCGTACGAGGTCACAATTCTCCCAACACGATGATCCGGGGTGAACAAGAATTGGGGATCGGATGCGGGCGAAATTCCCGCCAAAGGCTGAGATGTTCAGTCGACTCCCTCCCCCTTTGTTGGGGTCCAGACCCTTACGAGTGAGCAGAAAAGGGAGGAGGAAAGAGGCCCTGGAGAACTATCATAATTTGTGAACAAGTGTAAGCTTCGCTACCCGATAGTATGGAGTACTGACCACACTGAGGGACAGGCCCTGAAGCGAATGATGGGAATGAGCGAAATCAATATGTTCCAATTTCTGGCCTTGCACCGACCATCCAATGGACCATGGACTAAACGACTACTACTTGAAAGGACTATGCCTAGGGGACCGCCGCCCGCCCCCCCTTCCCCCTCCCACCCCCCCCCCCCCTTCCCCAAGGTACATCTTGTGCATATGGGCCTCTATAACTATCCAAGAAGACACTCAAAACTGGAAGATAAACAAACCTACTTGGTGGATTGCCGAGCTAGAAGTCCTACGACACAAGAGTGGGATTCTCTAAAAAGCCAAGGTCGTGGGTGGCCAAGAGGGCCCACTTGTAGACTTGGGATCTCAGGAGGAAATGCGAAGGTTGCTTAAAGCCGGCCAGCCGATAGGCGAAAGAGAATCAACTAGTTTAGTTTTGATCTGAGTAGGCTCATAATAGGGAATACCCTAACTCCAGGAACCGAGGCCTGGCCATCTTTCGTTTGCGGTTGATGTTCCGGATTTGTCCGTTGATAGCTAAATGTTTTGATCTAGTTTGATTCATGATCGCATCTGCAAACCTTATCCCGTGGGCCTTAGCGGACGTTTTTCATTCTTCACCCGGTCCTTAGTAGCGTTGACTTTGTCAACCTAACTACTTACCTTTGGAAATGCGCTAAACATGCCTATAGGTTCGCCTTTACACCTTTCTAATAGAAGAAAATTAGATAAAAGTATATAGAATTAGCCAAATCGTCTGAAGCATGAACATAATCGCCTTTCTTCTGAAGGCCTAGTGAGTTCCTTTTTTTTTTCAAAGGCGGTCCTTTTCTTTCCCCGGATCGATGACTCGCTTGTTAAGTACTGCTAACTATTAATGGAGGATGCTGTCCCCTCGGGACTACCAGTAGCTTCAGTTCTTGAATCTCGTGCAAGTTAGGTTGTGGTTGTATTGGCTGCAAGCGGAACGTAGGCACTTTAGATGTGTGTTGACCATGCACTCTCACTTCATGTAATGTTGTATGTATGATAGAGGTGGTGTGGTGATTGACCTCAATGCTAATGGTTATCCCTAAGGTTCAACGAATGAATGAAGCTATGATCGTACCCAGATAGAGATAATGCTCTGCCTCTAATGTCTCCAAGCCGGCCATAATAGAAGAGATGGGCAAAGCAATCAATAGCAGTCTGTTCTCGCTTATCTATAGATAGCAGGTTGCTTCCAAGCTCAAACCATTTGAAACAGAATTGCTACTTTTTTATTGTTATTGATAAAGTGATATTCTCCGCCCCTGTTAAATAAAGTAGAGGGAGAGAACTAGAAGAGAGAAGGAAAAAGAGCAAAGGATTTACAAGTCTATTGGGAGAAGAATGGCTAACACTTTGACTGCCTTAGATACTAGAAAAAATAATCCAAGCGGTCCAACCCCCGGGGCGGACCCCAACCGAATGGCGTTAGATGGACTAACGGCAAGCGAGATAAAGAAAGCAGCTGGCCCTATGTGTAAAACCTTGCCACGGGAGAGTCTTTTGAACATGAGAATAAATAAAGTTTTTGGGCAAGACAAGAAAGAAACTCGCCCTTTGACATAAGAGTTGATTGCTGGTGATGACTTGGTGAAGGGAATCTATGAGAGAAGGTTGTCGAACCGGGTTCCGACCGAATAGAGGGCAAAGCCAATGAGTTCAATCGAACAAGGTAACGAGTGACAGGACAGGATCAAGCTTGAAAGGAATGGACGGGCATAGACTTAATAGTGAACACACACCCCCTGCTTATAGATATGAGATCAATGACTTAAAAGACAGATGTCGAGAGAAACTATTAGACTTCTTTATTGCGTTGTGAAGAGAGATCGATGACAAAGATTTTTTGACGTAGTGCAGGCACTGGATGGAAAAGATAGATAAAGGAACAAGCCACTGGAAGGCCATACCTCAAAGAGCACCAATCTCCCCCGACAAAGATCTATCTGCACGAAGGCAACCTATGGATAGAAAGAAAGATGCAGGAAAGAAAAATGAAAAATGAAATGTAAATATGCTTTGGGAGTTTGAGATAGGTAGACAGGGAGTACACAATCGAACAACCGTAGGGGCTTCTAGTAATGATAGCTGAACTAACTAGATGGGCCACCCAAAACCTGGAGCTGACATTCAAATCAGAAATCAACGTCGGGTCCCGACTATATGAAAAAGGTAGACTGAAGCGGAGTGTAACACCCCGATCCCTCTCGAGATCGGGAGTTCTATCAATCAATCTAATCACAACCCAAATCCAAACCCGGGCATAATTTTCAGGGAAAACGGACGGAGTCTTCCCTGTTTCTAGGCAAAATATAAAACCTGCAATAGCATTTAAATGGACCAACGCCGTGTCCAACCATACAAACCTTCCTCAAGGCCATCCGAGCCTCGGTTTTCAACAATTAAACTCAGCAGGTATACATACATTTCCAATTTAAAAGCTAACCTATCTCTTTTCATTTTTGACCAGTACATTCAAACTAGACAATTAAACCATACTAAGCTACTGCATAAAATAAACTATCATGCCATTCTAACTCTTTTCCTTTGGACATTACAAACATGCATTGAAGATAAGCTATGCTACTGACTACATAAACTAGATTATCAATTCACCTCAACTGCTTAGCTAAATTTAAATTACATTTCTTTTAGCAATAAATACCTACAACATATGAAAACATATATCTTTACAACTTCGACACTCAAGCCACATAGGCACGCAAGACAACTCTTCAGGCAACGAACTTTCACAAAATCACGAACTTTCCAGCTAACATGACATTTCCTGAAATGTGGTGGTGAGGAGTGAGTATACACAACACGTATACTCAGTGAAGGCGAGACAGATATCGAGTTGGAGAGAAAGAAAGTCGTGCAATGCAAATAAAATAGTTAAGCAATATAACTGATAAATAAGCAATCAAGACAAACAATCAATACAATAAGCAATTACTTAAAGCATTAACACAACCATTCAAAGCTATACCACACTCTGAAGGCTATGGTTCACTCATATGAGCAATGTACCATTCCACGAGCGATACATCAATCTCGAGCTTGACGTTGACAACGATGACAATAAGCGCGCATCCACCTTATAACACCAGTTTGGAATACCCCAGAAGTATCCATCAATTCTACGACCCAAATCTCCCTGGGAGGCAACCCAAGCGAGAAAGGGAATAGCAGCGGAGCTAGAGCAACCAACACTAGAAACCCGAGGCTACCCAGAGAGGTCCATCACTCACGCGCGGGACACAATGCAATGCAAGACTCGATACAAGGCAATAAACGAGCGATAGCACAACAATACAAAATAGGACAACAAACGAGATAGCGAGCAATCACAATCAAAACTAGCATTCAACTAACTTTTCAAGCATAACAAGCAATAATAAGCAACAATAACACCAATTAAACTAGTATATCAAGCAACCCTAAGCATTCTATAGGCATAATATCAAGATAACTAGCAAAATCACAAATCGACCACAACTATCAAAACACTACCATTTCCAAACGAGCCACGAGTTCTGGAAACCGACTTCGCCAATCCTCCTAGGTCACCATAAGGCACGTCCAAGGACCCCGAAACCCTACTTTACCCTAGAATTCGCGCAAAGCCCCGATTTCCCCCTTTGCTCGTTTGAACTACAATTATACTAACCAAACATCCAACCAACGCCATAACTGCACCAAAAGTGCTTCCATGGCCTCCTGAAATAATGCCATCACGCAAAACGAGAAAATGCTAAACTCGACCTAAACGACCCCAACTTTCACCAAGGCATAATTCCCATTTTTTCCATTACGCAACCCAAACAAACTATGCATTTAGGCATTCTAGCATACCTAGCACATTTCTACATCAACGGACAGCATAACGGAGCAACTTCATCATTTCAAGGGTTTACTATTCATAAAACACTATTCATTAATCAATTTAAATTGCAATCTCAACATTTAACCGCAAAAAATGTTAAAAAGCTATAAATACATGTTCTACAATCAACAAGGAACATTCTTTAAGCAACAAAACGATTAAAACAACAATCTACGCATAAAATCCAAAAATCAAAGTTTAGATACAAAATTTTCAAATGCGCAAATAACGATGAAACCCTCACCTTAGACGCTCCTAGACGCTAGGAAAACCTCGTAGAGTGCCTCGGAAACCACCCCGTGCAAGCTCACGCAAAGATTTGGTGATTTGTAGTTGAAATTTTCTTTTTTTTTTCTCCTTCTTTTCCTCATGGTTTCAAGCCTTTCTTCTCTTTTTTTTTCGTGTGCAATTCTGCTTATTTAGGAAAAAAAATGACAAGTCAAAGGTCAAAGATTTGGTCAACCCGCTAAACCAAAACAACTATGCGCGACCTTACGAAAACGGCCATAACTTCTTCTAGAAAACTCCAATTCACGAACGGTTTGAAGCCTCAGAAACTAGACTCATAGAGATTTCCAACCATATATAATTTGCTATCTAACTCTTCACCAATTGGTTCAGATTTAATTTCAAAGTTGACCCAAAATTTGACTAACTTAACATTGCATTTTTTATTTCTAATCCCAAGTTTGCCCTTTATTAAACATTTCAAAAATTTTCACATTGTCCTAGTTGGTCAATGTAGATGAAAAGTCAACTAGTTTGGTCAAAGAAGGTGAAAGGTCAATAAAATGCAATTTAAATGAACTTTAAATACTATTGAATACATGCCAGGTTCGGGGTATCACACGGAGGATCACAAAATGCAACACAACAAGGGGCGAACCAAGCACTTTCACGAAGGAAGAAGCTAATCAATCAGAATTAAGACAGGGAGGAGAGACGAAAGAGAGATTTTTGAGCCTGCAAGCAGCAAGCAACAACGACTGAAAAGCCGTTGTGCACTAATTTATAGTTTAGGGGTATAGTAGGGGTGCCCCTTTCATAAACTTTTCTATAATATAAGGTAAGCTTTTCGAAACCCTAGTTTTGGAGTTTTCCCTAACCTATACCTTACTAATAAAAAGGGGCTTCCCTTTCTTAGCTGCACTGCTCTGCCGCATAAACAATGGAACCCCTGGGCTGGATGAACAACGTTCTATCTGGCCTCTGTACTAGTAGTAGAGTGGCTTGCTACTTTCAATCATAAAAAGAAGATTTAGCAAGGCTGAGGAGAAAGAAGTGGTCCCCCCTTCTCTTGTAACCCGCCGCCACATATGTAGAAAAAGAGGGAACAGAGAAGGAGGAACAACTATTTGACTTTGGCACATGAGGTGGCGGGTTTGGCTAGGTAACATAATGGAAATGTATCAGACTGCAAATCCAGGAATGACGGTTTGACCTCGTCCTTGGCCTCGAGGAGTGGTGAGCAGCATGGAACTTTAATCAATCAAATGACATAGTATTAGGGTAAGAGGGATTTCCTTTGTTAGAAATCCACATACAGCATTCTGGAACTTCCAAACCAAAGAAGTGCAAGATGAAAATGAGCTTTTTACGTTACGCTTCAATTGAATGAATTCGGTAAGGGTAGAATACGCCCTATGGTCTATCGAGGGTCCTGTGCCGCTTGAACTCAAATCTATCTGACCCTCAATCCTTCTTTGTCCAGCCAGCTCATAACCAAATTTTAGACCAATCTCAGGTCTAACACAACCAAATCGGTTGAGGAAAATGAAACCCCAGCGACCAAGCACTCCCATCCCCAAAAGCGGAGACTGAAGAACTGCCAGGTTGTCGACGACACATCTGAAGAGGAGGCGGGTGCCCTCTATGTTTACCATCCTACCCACTAATGGACTATAAGGGGGGCAGGCGAACGGGAACCGACCGAAAACCCAAACCGCTTGACTGACCCTTGAATAGTCCATTCATTAGTGTTGGGGATGGATAGAACTAATCAGAAGTGCAAGTCACCCAAGCGAAGCTGGGAAACTGACCGCAACACAATGACTAGGACTTGTGTTAGAGGATTTTTGAGTGTGAGCTACCACTCCTGCAGTGTCAAGGACCCGCAACTCTCGAGGGGCCACCAACTGCCCGAATCACTGTAGCAAACCTTCCCTTTACTCAATGGATAACGCTTATTCTCTTTCAATCAACAAAATGAGAAATGAGGGAGAAAGAAAAGAAAGAGGTCTTTATTGAAGAGGCTTTGCACTTGAAATAGGACTAAGATCCAAAAGAATGGGTCTGGGCTTTCAAAAAGATGAAGATGCAAAGGGTAAAGAGACAGTCTTTTGAATAGCCAAGTTGACATAAAGATTCTAGCTCATGCCCACTTAAAGCAGATGGAGATTCTCGGACAAGGAAAAGCGTGAATGATGGACCGGCCTAACCTAAAGTGAAGGCTCTTCCCTTTCTTGAGGGCGAATCTTGATTGATTGACAGTAGGAACCGATTCAGAAAAAGAAGAAGGATGACATGAGATAGGCGGGCAATAGCGAATTACTTGACTCGATGGATAGAGGGTATGAAATAGAACTCAAGCACGAAATCAACGTTGAGTCAACAATCATCGAGAGGGGTACTACTAAGTGAGATCTTGACCAGCCCCTTGTATAAGTATAGGGTTCCAAACCTGCCCTTCTTTAAATATCCGATTAGGGGCTTCAAAGCTTGACTAACAAGCGAGAAAGTTGAGTTTGAGAAAGATAGAATTTTGAAGATGCTCGACCGATAGGGAGAGGTTTGACCTAGTTGCAATAAAAAAATAGCGCTAACGAGCAAGAGAGGGCCCTTTACTATAGATAGGGTGTTAGCGCTTTACTAATAACATATATAGGGCTTACATTTTTCAGCTTGATCAGAATCGATTCTATGATTGAATAGCAGAAGTGCAACTTAGTAGTCGAAACTTGGAGAGACAGACACATAGGGGACTCTTTCCTGCTAACTCCTAGGATGAGAAGTAGGTCCCTTTTGGCAGGAAGAGTTCCAGCCTTTGTTGCCCCTTGGTAGAGTGAGTCTACTTAGCAAATAGGCAGGACATAGAGATCAATTAATCAATATGAATCTTGAGAGTGGATGGTGTCACGCCCCGACCCAATCCCCAAGCTAAAGGTTAAGTCCGAACCCGACACACGGATAGAGTCTTTCCTATACCGTGGACATTTTAAAAACCTGTAAACACTCAAACAAAGTCCCAACAATACAATACAAGCTTTTCTTAAACAAACAACAAAGTTCTAAGGCCATCCGAGCCTTATAGTACACAATAGTTCCAAAACACACAAGCATGCGAGAACTTATTATCAACATAGTTTTAATATCATGACATCCTAGGAAATCAATTAAACATAATTGAAAGATCAAACATTTCTACTTTAAGTCATTCATTCCCAAGCAAGCAAAGCGAATAGAAGTAGATCATAAGTTATTACAGTTCATAAGCTTTCAAAGCTACAACACAACCAACTAGTCTTCAATTTATACAACAAGCATATACATAGCCCTTGGGCTACAAAATAGTACATAAAGTAATCAGATGAATCTTCCACATAGCAGCAAATTCATTAACCACCTCAAGTTATCAGGCACAGCAACTAAGGTAAAGGCTCAATATGAACTTCTTCTTCCTCAACTAACTCAACAAGCTGGGGATCACCCTCAGCGTCTCCTGAAATAGATATCGAGGTATGAGCAACCACTATTGCCCAGTGAGGGATATAGTCCCGGGGCGTGCAATGCAACATATAATACAATTATGCAATAATATCACTTAGACAATTTAAGAAAAAATGATAACTTAAGTAACCACACATTTAAAAGGATACATTTCACACAATCCCCTATACACCAATCTTCACTGGTCTTCAATCACGATCCACGAACCACGAGCACGATCACAATAAGCCGGCATAATCCCAATCACTCCAGTGGGTGTACTCCGGATGTACCCCGAATCCTACGACCCAACATCCCCTGGCAATCTCCGGACCAAGCGAATGAGGGACTAGGGCACGGAGTTTGAATATCCACCGGCAAGCCCTCTGCCGCCCAGTCGATATTCAACACATCCGCCCCTAACACTATGGTTGCGCAACCACTATGCAATGCACTTAACGATGACAAGTTAATAGCAATAATATAAGCATTAACACCTATGAGGATCAACAAAGTAGGTTGACCTCGAGGCAATTAGCATAGAAGCAATTATATAAGCTAATGAGCAGTTTTACAAAGGGACATTTACAAAATAACCATAGAATTATACCAAAAGCTCCAAATCAACTTAATATCACATATAAACACTCAAGAAGTCATGCCGTGGGTTTAGAAATGTGAGACAACCGAAATTGCACTTAAACCCCTTTATTTTACAAACTATTTCTCTTCCAAACCAAAGTTAATGATTTCATTTTCAAAGGGAACTCTCCCAACCTTCTAACTAACCCTCAAGGTACCCTCTCAACCCTCTAGCTCATTCAAATGCCCGCGATTACCCCGAAAGCCCCAAATTCCCTCTTATGGCTTTAAACTACACGTACAATGTCCGGGCTTCAACCAAGGGATATCAAGGCTTCTATAGCACCTAGGTAGCCTAAGGATACTAGAATTGAAGCCCGAATACACCCGGATTCGCATTAACCCCGAAAGCCCCAAGTTAAAGTCGGCTATTTTCCATTTTAAGCGATTTAAAGACAATGCAAGTGCACGGGGCTATTAGGTTACCTCCACTAGCACCTAAGGCGTCTATTAGAAGCATTGAATCAAGCTAATTCGAGCAATTACGCAAAACCCTAGAAAAACATCACTATTCACCCAAAATTTCAAATTAACGATTCTAACCGTTTAAAAAGCGAAACAACGGCTCAAATGTGTTCTCTAGCATTCATATAGATGGTATATTAGCATAGATAACTCATACAATAGCATTTGATCACATTTTCAACAAATCAAGAAATTGACAACTATTTAGAAATGCAAAAACAAGCCGTGAAATCCCTCACCAATATGCGTAGGGGCACCTAGGAACCTTGCAAACACCCTACACTAGTTGCTCAAGGCTTGGCTTGGCTTGAATTGAAGAGTTGAAGATGAAAAATTCCTCCCAAGTGCAAAGAGGGGCTGTCGGGTTTGGGCTCCTGTTTTCAGCTTTTAATTTTTTTTTTCTTTTGCATTTTATGAGCTTAAGTGATATATAAAAGGGGCTAAGTTGAGGTGGGGTCATTTGGGTGCTTAAGTGATCTATTATAATGCGCGTTGCTAGCTCCAAAACGAGGCTAATGTATAAAACTTAGGCTAGCTAATTAAATCTATAAAGTTGTTACGTAACACTATTCACTTGACTAATAAAAATCATTTTCTAAATGAGCTCTCCTATCGCCTCTAGCTCAAATGCACATTTTCCCACTACTTTTATAATTAATATGATTTAATAAAAATGCTAATTAACTGATAGAAGGCAGTTTAAAAATGGAGTGAATAGTAACTCAAGAAGGCAGTCAATAATGCACAGAAGGAAATGCGCAAACAAGGATGCAACAATAATTAAATGCATTGTTAAATCTCGGGCATCATAGATGGTTGATCGCCACCTCCTTTTCCTGGGGGCTCTCCGACCGAGGAAGGGCTTGCTATCGTTACCCTTTCTCCTAGTGTATGTGAAAAAGAGTGACAAACTCATTTTTTTTGGGTCATAGGTTGGTCCAAAGAACGAGAGTCGGCTTCCTTAAGTCTGTTGTTCCTCAGTAGCTCAATGGTAGAGCGGTCGGCTGTTAACTGGTTGGTCGTAGGTTCAAATCGTACTTGGGAAGAATTTTGAGTTATCGCTTTTCTGACCTAGCGACCCCTGTCCTTCTCCTTAGTTTCTAAACTAGCAGAATCGTGGGACATCAAAAGTGGGAAGTTGATTGTTGGTTTTTATTCCTCACTCTCGTATAGGTGAACTTGGTTTGTTCAATTCTTAGGGATAAGAAGGATCCACTTGGAAGACTGGACTAGTATCATCATTAGCTAGAAGCAATTAGTCTCCACTAGCCTCATTTGGAGAAGGAACAAGAAAAGGGTTACTGTTTAGGTAGGCTAGATGGAAGTGGCCTAATGGCTAAAGCTCTGCCAGCTTCTTATAGACTGAACTCTCTTCTCTTTAGGCTCCGAGTTGTTTTTGGGTGGGATGGTCAAATTTTTCTTCGCCACTAGTGGCAACGAAGTTCTTGGTAATCACCAAGGGGGAAAGAAGATCTCCAATCATTTCATTCATTCATTGTCTGCGGTGAGGCGCGACCCATAACAAACGAAGGGGGGAAGCTTGTTTTGCTTGTTGTAGCCCTATTTTAGTAGATTAGGCTTGGTAAGCGCAAGCTATTTTATTTAAGTAGGCTCCCAGCTTTTCCAGAAGCGACAAATGGGGGTTGGTGAAGGCCGACGACTACATGAGGGAGAAGTTGTCGTAGAAGCTTTACCCCTTGCTTTACAGAGATTGTTATGAACTGACCAAATGACTAGATTCTCCCAGAACGCTAGCTAACCTAATAGTCTTAGTTCCCTTCAATTAAATCAATCAAAAAGCTTTTTGATTGATTCAGGGCACCGCCCCCTTTCTTAGAATTAGAACCCATTGAGGGGGGCCTTGGCCTAGGAAGGGAATAGTGGCCGAGTGGTTAAAAGCGACAGATTGTAAATTTGTTAAAGTTTTTCTATGTAGGTTCGAATCCTGCCTCTCCTACTTGTTTGTTGTAAACTTCAGAGAATAGAAAAGAGGCATTTGTCAGCGTAGGAAGGCTAACCGAGCGAAGCTCTTTCTTTTTTTGGTCATGCCCTGAAGTGAAATTGTATCGTATGTTAGTTAGAGAGGTTGGCATACTACTATGATCTATAGATTCCCCATCTATATCCAATCCCAACGAGAATAGAAGCGAGTTGCTTCCAGCTTGTCTTGTAGTCGTAGTCTTTTAGCTTATGTAGTCGTCGGCCTTCCTAGACGCATGCGTCCGCCAGAATACCTCCTTGTTCGGGACGAAGCCAAGCCGATGCATACGATAGGTGAAGGAAAGGCCCCTATTTTATAAAGCCTAGGGAATGTAAGTTTGATCGAGGATTGGAGATGAGAAGTGGAAGAAAAGGCTCGGGATAGATTTAGGAGTCTTTGTGCGAGTCGTATGCGGTGAGAGTCGCACGTACGGTAACGAGAGGGGTTCGCGTCTATACGTGCAGTGTAGTCCTTGGGCCTACCCACCCTATTTGTTCCATGATCTATGGGTCTACTGGAGCTACCCACTTCGATCAATTAGCCAAGAATTTGATCGGATATGAAATCACTAGTGCTCGATCTAGTGGTATTTTTATAGGGATTCTATTTATTGCTGTAGGATTCCTATTCAAGATCAATGTAGTTCCTTTTCGGGCAGCTGTAGGATGGATGGCCACCTATAGGTGGTAAGGTAGGGTGGGAAGAACCGCTTAGATTGCGGCCAATCTTCCTAGCCTTAGCGGACCGAGCTTAGAGCGCGTGAAACTCATCACTACCTTGTAAGGGCATTGAGACCATAGCATATTACACGAAAGCGCCTCTTTCTCTATAGTGTTGTCATATAACTGCCTGCCTAAAAGAGCCACTCGCTCTACAGTATTATCACACAAGATAAGCACGCCGCCCGCCTGCTGGCCAGGTGAATCGAAGTTCTCTTTCAGTCAACTGTCCACCCAGTCCAATACAAAAAACACTGTAGAATCATGCAATGCACACTGCTGGTGTACTTCCTGCTCACGAGGAAAGAAAAAAGAGTGACAAGTTTAAGTTTAGATTTGACTGTTTGTAGCATAGGATCAAATTACCCAAAAAATCCCTGGGAACAATGAAAAAAAAAGATATATCGGTAACGAAAACTATCGGGGACTGTATTGGCGAGATCCAACGGTGAACAGCTGACAAAAAGAAAAACCACCTGGAAGTCCGAGGACCTTTAGTACTGTACTCTACCCCCGAATCAGTAGCCTTCGCACCAAGCAAGACCACCCTTGTCCCTTTCCTTTCTCCATTCTGCCTTCTTCTTTGCTTTGTTCCAATAGAGTCTAAAGCAAAGTGGTTCGTATGCCTACTTTACCTACTTGACGAAAGGGAACATACTTTGTTTCATTTCTAGGTTTATGGATTTGATTTAGTCAGCGTAACAACATAATCAAAAGGAATAAGAGACACTTTGGTTACCGGCGAACACTTCCAAAGGTGACCCTCTCTCCTCTCGAGTTTCTGGCTATTTTCGTCATTGAAGTAGCCTTTCGTAGCCCTACCAAATGAAAGAAGTCACTATCATAGAACTCGCCCTGTTGAAGTACCAAAGGTGCACTCAACCCGGTGACAAAGAAATGGGTTTGCCCTTGAATTGAAGTGATGAGGTCGCAAAGAGGAAAGTAGGGCTCCTATTGACTAAAGGCTGGTTCTTCGCATTCCTCTAGAATGAAAGTAGCTACGAAGCCCCTACTACTTACTTTGTTTGATTCAAAAGGTGAACAGCCCCCCCAGCTAGTCGTATGGGGTGGGGTGCTTGTGATAAGTTGCCTTGGATATGAGGAATTCCTAAAAAAAAGGCAAAGTCCAGTATTTGATGAAGATCTTTCTATCAATAGATAGGAATGAGTGCTCGATATAGGGGATAGGATCCATCTGCTCTTTATCTCTCAATTTTTTTAGAGAAGGCAGATATAACAATAGAAAAATGAATCGGGAGATAATAAAGGATAGATAGACATCTAAAGGGATGTCTATTCTACTCCTCTTTTTTTTTTTTAGAGAAATTTACATATCCTTTATCTATCTCTTGTCTATCTATAATTGATTCTATCTATCAAGTCAAATTCATTTAATAGCACTTGACTGCATTTGATTAAATGTTTAATTGGTTAAATCAACCAATTTGCACTATTTTAATATTTCTCTTGGAAGCATTTAGTAGTTATATATTGAATAATTAAAAGATTATTACCTATTTCTAATAATTATAGTAATTGAAATTCTTTTCTTGTGATTAATTAAGTGTTATGTTAAATGTTAGTGTTTAATTGTATTTGACTATGTGTTTATATTAACTTTCATTTGTAACTTAATATTAACTTCATAATTCTTTAAAATGTTCTAGAAATAGTTAAATTAATTATTTTAATGAATATTGATTACCTTGATTGTTTTGATTATTTTAATAATTGGTTTTGGTTGTTTTGTGTTAAAATCACTCGGATTTCAATTAAATGAAAAGTAACTCCGAGCCGGAGTAAATTTTTAACTATGATTCTTTCCAAAAATGATATATTTCTTAGATTCTTTGAGGTTTAATTGTCACTTCATTTTTTACGCAACGTGCATTGCATATCGAGAGCGATAGTTAGAGAGCGGTTCCTAGTCCTCAACAAATAGTGAAAACTAGTGTTTGGTGTCTTAAATTTTATATTTTAATTGTTGTTAGCTAGAATTGATATTTCCTTAGTTGTTTTAGCCTAAAAATGCATGAAATAGGCTAGTTTGACCAAGTTTAAGTTAGTTTGACCATGCCTTGACCATTTGACCAACTTTGTCATCATTTATTAAGCAAAATAACAAAGAAAAAGAAATAAAAACAGAGCTGAAACAGCCTTGAGATGGCCAAAAATCCAAAGGGAAAAAAAAAACATTTCAACATTCAAAACTTTGATTCTTCGCGTGAGCTTCCACGGGGTGGTTTCCGAGGCATCCTACGAGGTTTTCCTAGCGTCTAGGAGCGTCTAAGGTGAGGGTTTCATGTTTATTTGCGCATTTGAAAGTTTTATGCTTTAACTTTAATTTTTGGGTTTTATCCGTAGAATGTTATTTTGATCATTTTGAAGCTTAAAGAATATTCTCTAGCAATCGTCGAACATGTATTTATAGTTTTGTAACATTTTCTACGGTGGATTATTGAAATTGAAAGATAATTTGTTAGCTGAACAGTAAAACATGAATAGTAAACCCGTGAATCGATAAAGTTGCACTGTTATGCAGTCTGTTGATGTGAAAAGGTGCTAGGTATGCTAGAATGTCTAAATGCATGATTTTTTTAGGTTGCGTAATGGAAAAAATGAGAAATGTTCCTTGGTGAAAGTCGGGGTCGTTTAGGTCGAGTTTAGCGTTTCCTCGTTTTACGTGATGGCATTGTTTTGGGAGGCCATGGAAGCACTTTTGGTGTGATTATGGCATTGGTTGGGTGTTTGGTTGGTATAGTTGTGGTTCAAAGGAGCAAAGTGGAAAATCAGGGCTTTGCGCGAATTCTAGGCTAAAGTAGGGTTTTGGGGTCCTTAGACGTGCCTTATGGTGACCTAGGAGGATTGGCGAAGTCGGTTTCCAGAACTCGTGGCTCGTTTGGAAATGGTAGTGTTTTGATAGTTGGGGTTGATGTGTGATTTTTCTTGTTATCTTGATATTATGCCTATAGAATGCTTAGGGTTGCTTGGTATACTTGTTTAATTGGTGTTATTGTTGCTTATTATTGCTTGTTATGCTTGAAAAGTTAGTTGAATGCTAGTATTGATTGTGATTGCTTGTTATCTCGTTTGTTGTCACTAGTTTGTATTGTTGTGCTATCGCTCGTTTATTGCCTTGTATCGAGTCTTGCATTGCATAATGTCTCGCGCGTGAGTGATGGGTCTCTCTGGGTAGCCTCGGGTTGCCAGTGTTGGTTGCTCTAGCTCCGCTGCTATTCTCTTTTCTCGCTTGGGTTGCCTCCCAAGGATATTTGGGTCGTAGAATTGATTGTTACTCCTGGGGTATTCCAAACTGGTGTTATAAGGTGGTTGAGCGCTTATTGTCATCGTTGTCAACATCAAGCTCGAGATTAATGTATCGCTCGTGAAATGGTATATTGCTCATAAGAGTGAACCATAGCCTTCAGAGTGTGGTACAGCTTTGAATGGTTGTGTTAATGCTTTCAGTAATTGCTTATTGTATTGATTGTTTGTCTTGATTGCTTATTTATCAGTTATATTGCTTAACTGTCTTATTTGCATTGCACTACTTTCTTTCTCTCCAATTCGATATCTGTCTCGCCCTCACAGAGTATACGTGTTGTGTATACTCACTCCTCACCACCACATTTCAGGAAATGTCATGTTAGCTGGAAGTTCGTGTTTTCGTGAAAGTCCGTGCTTGAAGAGTTGTCTTGCGTGCCTATGTGACTCGAGTTGTCAAGGTTGTAAAGATATATGCTTTCATATGTTGTATGTATTTAATGTCAAAAAGTATGTAATTTAAGAGTCATTAGATTATGTATTTAGTTAATGTAGCTTAACTTCAATGTATATTTGTAATGACAAAGGAAAAGAGATAGAAAGATATGATAGTCTAGCTTATGAAATAGGTTGGTGTAGTTTAATTGCTAAGCTTGAATGTACATTTACTTGTGATTTTCTTGTTATGAACCAAGGCTCGGATGGCGTTGAGGTGGTTGAATGTTTGGACATGGTATTGGTCCACTTATATGCTGTCGTAGGTTTTATATTTCGCCTAAAAACAGGGGAGACTCCGTCCGTTTTCCCTGAAAATTATGCCGGGGTTTGGTTTGGGTTGTGATTAGATCGATTGATAGAACTCCCAGTCTCGAGAGGGATCGGGGTGTCACAGGTGGTATCAGAGCTTGTCTAGCTCATAAGACGGGACAGGGTCCTCGGTCTGGTGGGTAGTGACCCTTGAATGTGTGCTTGTTAAGTGTGTCTTGAAAGTGTATGCTTGTATGTGAGATTGTTTGTCTTGACTTGAATGTAAGCACTTATGTGATATAGTTATGTGTTATGTGTTAAATGTTTCTCAAGAAAGGTGAAATGTCTAGTTGTCTATCGAATTGACTTATTAAATTGGCATTGTGAATCGAATCGACCTTGTGAATTGTTATTTGTTTGAAATATTACTTGTAATGTGTGTATAGAATGTTTTGAATTAGCTATGCCGTGATTTGAATTGATTATGTTGTGCTTGACTTGATTGTCGTGATTGAGTGACTTTGCTGAATAAACTGTTTGTAAACTTGCTTGCATAATAGTTTAAGGCATGTGTATAACTGTGATATATTGGCATTCATACATGTCCTATGGAAATGATAAGTAAGGCCTCTTCCTCCCCTGAAGAAAGTGGTTCACCGCTGGCTTTTCAGGAAATGAATGGCATTTGACTAGCCTTTATTTGGGAATTGGTGTTTGCTTTTGGAGCTCGGTTATTGGCGAATCTCTAAGGTCCTCTTCTGTGCTTAACAGTTATGAAAGAGTAGCTTTCTCTTGGGGTTTTATTTGGTTATTCTTTGGAGCATTATTTGATTTTCTTAATGGGTATTCTTTGGAGACTTCTGTTGGCATTTCTCGGTGGATTTGGCTATTGGGGTTTCAATCGGCCTTACTGTACAGTATTATCTGTGGTATATGTGTCTCGGTCTTTATTGGAGTGTTACTGGTATTCCTCATTGGAAAATCTTCAATGGCATTCTCTAGGATTTTTAGTGGTCATTTATTTAGTATTACTTATTGGGCAATTCGTACTTTCTTACTGGAGTATTGTTCGGGTATTTTCTTTGGCATCCCTCAGTTGGTTTGGTAACTGGAATTCCTATCAGACTCATTATCTCATATTACTTACAGTATTCTTTGGAATTCTTATTGGGCATTCTACTAGTATTTTCCTTATTGGCATTTATTGGAAGATCCTACACTTGGAATTCTGCTTGGACATATTATCTTGTACTGCTTACGGCTTCTCCTTCGGCCTTTCCACTCAGGGGAAATCTATATTTGCTGTTTGACTAAGATGTTGCGGTAGGAACACAGTGATTGGAAGATTTCATTTAGAGGTTGGCCTTTGGTATTCTTCTCTATATTCATTTACAGAACTTTCAGCTGGGTATATTTACGGTAGTCAGTACTGCATGAGGTCCATCTACTCTAGCTATCTCTTAACTTTCTTATTTGGTACTTGTTAGACTTCTATTGAAGATTCTTAAATAGGGTATTCATTCGGTATTCTTCCTGCCATTAGTATGTTGTATTGATAACATCTACAGTATCTTTGCTTTAGTCTTTGTTGGTATTATCTCGGCGCTCTAGGTTGGAATTTATTCTTCTTCGGTATTCGTGTCAACGGGATACTTATACGGTATCTACCTTTGAGCCTTTATTTGGCATTACCACTTGGCATTTCTACTTGAACTTTTCTATTGGTCATCTTGATGAAATACTTGTTCAGTAGCTAATGAAGATTAGTCAGAATTGGATTTCAGATGATGCTGAGTTCTATTGGAAGAAGAATTGCGAGGACGCAATTGTTTTAAGGGGGGAAGGATGTGATAACCCGAACCCAGCATGCATTTAATAGCACTTGACTGCATTTGATTAAATGTTTAATTAGTTAAATCAACCAATTTGTACTATTTTAATATTTCTCTTGGAAGCATTTAGTAGTTATATATTGAATAATTAAAAGATTATTACCTATTTCTAATAGTTATAGTAATTGAAATTCTTTTCTTGTGATTAATTAAGTGTTATCTTAAATGTTAGTGTTTAATTGTTTTTGACTATGTGTTTATATTAACTTTCATTTGTAACTTAATATTAACTTCATAATTCTTTAAAATATTCTAGAAATAGTTAAATTAATTATTTTAAATGAATATTGATTACCTTGATTGTTTTGATTATTTTAATAATCGGTTTTGGTTGTTTTGTGTTAAAATCACTCATATTTCAATTAAATGAAAAGTAACTCCGAGCCGGAGTAAATTTTAAACTATGATGCTTTCCAAAAATGATATATTTCTTAGATTCTTTGAGGTTTAATTGTCACTTCTTTATTGTCGCAACGTGCATTGCATATCGAGAGTGATAGTTAGAGAGCGGTTCCTAGTCCTCAACAAATAGTGAAAACTAGTATTTGGTGTCTTAAATTTTATATTTTAATTGTTGTTAGCTAGAATTGATATTTCTTAGTTGTTTTAGCCTAAAAATGCATTAAAAAAGCTAGTTTGACCAAGTTTAAGTTAGTTTGACCAAGCCTTGACCATTTGACCAACTTTGTCATCCTTTATTAAGCAAAATAACAAAGAAAAAGAAATAAAAACAAAGTTGAAACAGCCTTGAGATGGCCGAAAATCCAAAGGGAAAAAAAACACATTTCAACATTCAAAACTTCGATTCTTCGCGTGAGCTTCCACGGGGTGGTTTCCGAGGGATCCTACGAGATTTTCCTAGCGTCTAGGAGCGTCTAAGGTGAGGGTTTCATGTTTATTTGTGCATTTGAAAGTTTTATGCTTTAACTTTAATTTTTGGATTTTATCCGTAGAATGTTATTTTGATCATTTTGAGGCTTAAAGAATATTCTCTAGCAATCGTAGAACATGTATTTATAGATTTTTAACATTTTCTGCGGTTGAATATTGAAATTAGAATATAATTTGTTAGTTGAATAGTAAAATGTGAATAGTAAACCCTTGAAACGATAAAGTTGCGCTGTTATGCTGTCTGTTGATGTGAAAAGGTGCTAGGTATGCTAGAATGTCTAAATGTATGATTTGTTTAGGTTGCGTAATGGAAAAAATGAGAAATATGCCTTGGTGAAAGTCGGGGTCGTTTAGGTCGAGTTTAGCATTTTCTCGTTTTGCGTGATGACATTGTTTCGGGAGGCCATGGAAGCAATTTTGGTGCGATTATGGCATTGGTTGGGTGTTTGGTTGGTATAGTTGTAGTTCAAATGAGCAAAGGGGGAAATCGGGACTTTGCGTGAATTCTAGGGTAAAGTAGGGTTTCGGGGTCCTTAGATGTGCCTTATGGTAACCTAGGAGGGTTGGCGAAGTCGATTTCCAGAACTCGTGGCTCATTTGGAAATGGTAGTGTTTTGTTAGTTGGGGCCGATTTGTGATTTTGCTTGTTATCTTGATATTATGCCTATAGAATACTTAGGGTTGCTTGATATACTTGTTTAATTGGTGTTATTGTTGCTTATTATTGCTTGTCATGCTTGAAAAGTTAGTTGAATGTTAGTATTCATTTTGATTGCTTGTTATCTCGTTTGTTGTCATTAGTTTGTATGGTTGTGCTATCGCTCATTTATTGCCTTGTATCGAGTCTTGCATTGCATAGTGTCTCGCGCGTGAGTGATGGGCCTCTCTGGGTAGCCTCGGGTTGCTAGTGTTGGTTGCTCTAGCTCCGCTGCTATTCCCTTTTCTCGCTTGGGTTGCCTCACAGGGAGATTTGGGTCGTAGAATTGATGGATACTTCCGGGGTATTCCAAACTGGTGTTATAAGGTGGTTGCGCGCTTATTGTCATCATTGTCAACATCAAGCTTGAGATTGATGTATCGCTCGTGAAATGGTATATTGCTTGTAAGAGTGAACCATAGCCTTCAGAGTGTGGTATAGCTTTGAATGGTTGTGTTAATGCTTTTAGTAATTGCTTATTGTATTGATTGTTTGTCTTAATTGCTTATTTATCAGTTATATTGCTTACTGTCTTATTTGCATTGCACGACTTTCTTTCTCTCCAATTCGATATCTGTCTCGCCCTCACTGAGTATACGTGTTGTGTATACTCACTCCTCACCACCACATTTTAGGAAATGTCATGTTAGCTGGAAAGTTCGTGATTTCGTGAAAGTCCGTGGTTGAAGAGTTGTGTTGCGTGCCTTTGTGACTCGAGTTGTCAAGGTTGTAAAGATGTATGATTTTATGTATTATATGTATTTAATGTTAAAAGGGATGTAATTTAAGTTTCATTAGATTATGTATTTAGATAATGTATCTTAACTTCAATGTAGATTTGTAATGACAAAGGAAAATAGATAGAAAGATATGATAGTCTAGCTTATGAAATAGGTTGGTGTAGTTTAATTGCTAAGCTTGAATGTACATTTACTTGTGATTTTCTTGTTATGAACCAAGGCTCGGATGGCGTTGAGGTGGTTGAATGTTTGGACATGGTATTGGTCCACTTATATGTTGTCGCAGGTTTTACTTTTCGCCTAGAAACAGGGGAGAAGCCGTCCGTTTTCCCTGAAAATTTATGCCTGGGTTTGGTTTAGGTTGTGTTTAGATCGATTGATAGAACTCCCGGTCTCGAGAGGGATCGGGGTGTCACAAATGCAAAGCCCATTTCAAATGCTTCTACGATCCGGAAGTTCTTGCGAAGAGATTAAGATGCTGCTCCCCTCCCTCTGTCTTTTCCCGCTAACGTGGGTCGGGCGACGAGCACGGGAGGAAGAAAGCTAAGAGAAGATGTTCATTTCTTAGGTCATTTTTTTCAGTCCAACACAGGAAAGCGCCCTCTTTTTGTCATCCCTAGAGCTTTCCAGATTTTGTATTCAACGCATGGCGTAGCTAGGACCTTTCAAATAATGTTTGAGTCTATGTTCAAACCCACCCCCTACTTGATTTGACTAAGGCTGGAAAGAATGACCGCCAAGTTCAGATAAGGGAATGCTTCCACCAACCATTAAAGAAAAGGCTCGACGAAGGGGGGTAGATGCGGCGGGGGAAGGAAAAAGGCTTTCGAAGATCAAGACGAGATCTTTTTTGTTTTTCATCAAAAATGAAGAAAGCCAAGGATGGCCTACGGTGCATCTTATCTGAAGGGAACACGTTTTTTTGACCGCCATCGTATGATTGCCAGGCCCTCATATCGTTTCGCCCGCTGGCCTATTAGGATAGCAGCCTTCGGGCTTTGCCTTCCTTTTATAATAATTTTGGCTCGGCCCAAGAAAGCGCTGGCAACAATAGAAATGAAGGGGTCCATGTAGCTGTTGCTCCCGCCCCCTTCTTAATAAATGGGGCACAACAGGTTCGACATTTACTACAAAAGCGAGAATCCACTTCAGATAACCATGCCTCCGCTAGGCAGCATGTGGAATGGCTGAGAGCGGACCTTTTTGGATATATAATCCAAGTCGATAGTAGAGTTATAGGAATAGCCGTTTGATGGAAAATTACTTTCACGCTCGGTTCAGAGAGTACTTTTTTTGTTGAGAATTCCTCGTTCCCTTTGGTGTGAATTCCCCAGAGGCAAATTCAAAACTTGTGGGGCCCTATCTATTCGATCTCTCGAGCCCTGAAGAAAACCCCCTCCCCTTCAGACTTCATATCTCTTTTGACTCTATATATGTAGGCACCTGATATCAATAAGGGTTCACTTATCCCGGTTACAACATTCTTTTCTATTGCGCCCAAAATCTCTATTTCTGCTAATATTTCACTTGTTTCTATTTATGGTTCTTATGGAGCTACATTGCAACAAATATTTTTTTTTTTGGCAGTATTGCTTCTATGATCTTAGGAACACTGGCCGCCATGGCCTAAACAAAAATCAAAAGACTTCTAGCTCATAATTCAATTGGACATGTAGGTTATATTCGTACTGGTTTCTCATGTGGAACAAAAGAAGGAATTCAGTCACTACTAATTGGTATCTTTATTTATGCATCAATGACGATAGATGTATTCACCATAGTTTCAGCATTACGACAAAACCGTGTCAAATATATAGTTGATTTGGGCATTCTTGCCAAAATGAATCCTATTTTCGCTATTACCTTCTCCATTACTATGTTCTCATACGCAGGAATACCCCCGTTAGTCGGCTTTTGTAGCAAATTCTATTTGTTCTTCGCCGCTTTGGGTTGTGGGCCTTATTTCCTAGCCCCAGTGGGAGTAGTGACTAGTGTTATAGGTCGTTGGGCGGCCGAAAGGGTGCCACGAGTAAGTCAGTTTAGGAGACCGAAGGCAGTTCTCCGTGCACCAGCCACGTAGCTTACCGAATCAGTTGCAACACGAATGGGAATGCATGCTACGAAATAGAGGGTCGAGACTGATACATCAACCTTGTAATACCCCGATCCCTCTCGAGACCGGGAGTTCTATCAATCGATCTAAACACAACCCAAACCAAACCCGGGCATAAATTTTCAGGGAAAACGGACGGAGTCTCCCCTGTTCCTAGGCGAAAAGTAAAACATGCGACAGCATATAAATGGACCAATACCATGTCCAAACATTCAACCACCTCAAGGCTATCCGAGCCTTGGTTCACAAGCAGCAAAACCCAAGTAAATATACATTCAAGCTTGGCAATTAAACTACACCAACCTTATCATAAGCTAGACTATCATACATTTCTATCTCTTTTCCTTTATCATTACAAATATACATTGAAGTTAAGCTACATTAACTAAATACATAATCTAGTGAAACTTAAATTAAATCCCCTTTAACATTAAATACATATAATACATAAAAGCATACAACTTTACAACTTTGACAACTCAAGTCACATAGGCACGCAGGACAACTTTTCAAGTACGGACTTTCACGAAATCACAAACTTTCCAGCTAACATGGCATTTCCTGAAATGTGGTGGTGAGGAGTGAGTATACACAACACGTATACTCAGTGAGGGCGAGACAGATATCGAATTGGAGAGAAAGAAAGTCGTGCAATACAAATAAGACAGTTAAGCAATATAACTGATAAATAAGCAATCAAAACAAATAATCAATACAATAAGCAATTACTGAAAGCATTAACACAACCATTCAAAGCTATACCACACTTTGAAGGCTATGGTTCACTCATACGAGCAATGTACCATTTCACGAGCGATACATCAATCTCGAGCTTGATGTTGACAACGATGACAATAAGCGCGCAATCACCTTATAACACCAGTTTGGAATACCCCGGAAGTATCCATCAATCTACGACCCAAATCTCCCTGGGAGGCAGCCCAAGCGAGAAGAGGGAATAGCTACGGAGCTAGAGCAACCAACACTGGCAACCCGAGGCTACCCAGAGAGGCCCATCACTCACGTACTGACACTATGCAATGCAAGACTCGATACAAGGCAATAAACGAGCGATAGCACAATAATACAAACTAGTGACAACAAACGAGATAACAAGCAATCACAATCAATACTAGCATTCAACTAACTTTTCAAGCATAACAAGCAATAATAAGCAACAATAACAGCAACTAAACAAGTATATCAGGCAACCCTAAGCATTCTATAGGCATAATATCAGGATAACAAGCAAAATCACAAATCGGCCCCAACTATCAAAACACTACCATTTCCAAACGAGCCACGAGCTCTGGAAACCGACTTCGCCAATCCTCCTAGGTCACCATAAGGCACGTCCAAGGCCCCTGAAACCCTACTTTACCCTAGAATTCGCTTAAAGCCCCGATTTTCTCATTTGCTCGTTTTAACTACAACTATACCAACCAAACACCCAACCAATGCCATAATCACACCAAAAGTGCTTCCATGGCCTCCCGAAACAATGACAACACGCAAAACGAGAAAATGCCAAACTCGACCTAAACGACCCCGACTTTCACTAAGCTGTTTTTCTCCGTTTTTCCATTACACATTCCAATTAAACCACACATTTAGGCATTCTAGCATATCTAGCATCTTCCTACATCAACAGAATGCGTAACGGAGCAACTTCATCGAAACGGGGGTTTACTATTCATAATTTACTATTCATCACACAATTTATATTTCAATTCCAATATTTAACCGCAGAAAATGTTAAAAAGCTATAAATACATGTTCTACAATCAACAAGGAACATTCTTTAAGCAACAAAATGATTAAAACAACAATCTACGCATAAAATCCAAAAATCAAAGTTTAGATACAAATATTTCAAATGCGCAAATAACGATGAAACCCTCACCTTAGACGCTCCTAGACGCTAGGAAAACCTCGTAGAGTGCCTCGGAAACCACCCCGCACAAGCCCACACGAAGAATCGAAGATTTGAAGTTGAGATTGTCACGCCCTGACCCAACCCCCAAGCTAAAGGTTAAGTCCGGACCCGACACACGGACAGAGTCTCCCCTGTACCGTGGACATTCTAAAAAACCTGTACTCACTCAAACAAGGTCCCAACAATACAATACAAGCTTTTCTTAAATAACCAACAAAGTTCTAAGGCCATCCGAGCCTTATAGTACACAATAGTTCCAAAACACACAAGCATGTGAGAACTTATTATCAACATAGTTTTATAATCATGACATCCTAGGAAATCAATTAAACATAATTGAAAGATCAAACATTTCTACTTTAAGCCATTCACTCCCAAGCACGCAAAGCGAATAGAAGTAGATCATAAGTTATTACAGTACATAGGCTTTCAAAGCTACAACACAACCAACTAGTCTTCAACTTATACAACAAGCATATACATAGCCCTTAGGCCACAAAATAGTACATAAAACAATTAGTTGAACTTTCCACATAGCAGCAAATTCATTAACCACCTCAAGCTATCAAGCACGGCAACTAAGGTAGAGGATCAGTCTGAACTTCTTCTTCCTCAACTAACTCAACAAGCTGGGGATCACCCTCAGCGTCTCCTGAAACAGATATCGAGGTATGAGCAACCACTGTTGCCCAGTGAGGGATATAGTCCCGGGGCGTGCAATGCAACAGATAATACAGTTATACAACAATATCACTTAGACAATTTAAGAAACAATGATAACTTAGATAACTACACATTTAAAAGGATACATTTCACACAATCCCCTATACACCAATCTTCACTGATCTTCATTCACGATCCACGAACCACGAGCACGATCACGATAAGCCGGCATAATCCCCAAACACTCCAGTGGGTGTACTCCGGATGTACCTCGATAATCCTACGACCCAACATCCCCTGGCAATCTCCGGACCAGGCGAATGAGGGACTAGGGCACGGAGTTTGAATATCCACCGGCAAGCCCTCTGCCGCCCAGCCGATATTCAACACATCCGCCCCTGACACTATGGTTGCGCAACCACGATGCAATGCACTTAACAATGGCAATTTAATAGCAATAATATAAGCATTAACACATAGGAGGATCAACAAAGTAGGTTGACCTCGATGCAATTAGAATAGAAGCAATTATAGAAGCTAATAAGCAGTTTACAAGGAACATATACAAGATAAGCATAGAATTATACCAAAAGCTCCAAATCAACTTGAAACCACATGTAAACACTTAAGGAGTCATGCCATCGATTTAGAAGTGTGAGACAACCGAAATTGTACCTAAACTCCTTTGTTTTTCAAACTATTTCTCTTCCAAATCAAAGTTAATGATTCCATTTTCAAAGGAAACTCTCCCAATCCTCTAACGATTACGCAAAACCCTAGAAAAACGTCACTATTCACCCTAAAAATCAAACTAACGATTCTAACCGTTTAAATTGCGAAACGATGGCTCAAATATGTTCTCTAGCATTGATCTACATGGTATAATAGCATAGATAACTAATACAATGGCATTTGATCATATTTTCAACAAATCAAGAAATGAGCAACTATTTAAAAATGCAAAAACAAGCCATGAAATCCCTCACCAATGCGCGTAGGAGCACCTAGGAAGCTTGCAAACACCCTACACTAGTTGCTCAAGGCTTGGAGAGGCTTGGATTGGAGGCTTAGTGAGCAAAATCTCCTTCTTTTCCTCTCTTGGAGCTGTCGGGTTCTGCCCTCTTTTTTTCAGCTTTTATTATTATTTTTTTTTGTTATCTTATGAGCTAAATAAGGTTATTTAATGAATGGCTAAGGTGGGGTCTTGTTTGGGTGTTTAAGTGGCTTCTAAAATGCGCGTAGTAAGCTTAAAAACGAGCCTAAGGTGAAACATGTGTGCTAGTTAATTAAATCGCTAAGTTAGTTACGTAACACTATTCATTCAACTACAAAAATCATTTTCTAAACGAGCCCTCCTAACGCCTTTAGTTCAAATGCACATTTTTTCCACTACTTTTACAATTAATATGATTTAATAAAAATGCTAATTAACCAATAGAATGCAGTTTAAAAATGAAGTGAATAGTAACTTAAGAAGGCAGTTAATAAGACATAGAAAGAGATGCGCAAACAAAGGATGCAACAACAATAAAATGCATGGCTAAATCTCGGGCGTTACATCCTCTCCCTCTTAAACTAATTGCGTCCACGCAATTCTTACATGATTCGGCGAATAACTCTGGATACCGTTCCCGCATCTGATCCTCTCTTTCCCACGTCGCATCCTCCACTCCGTGATGATCCCACAGAACTTTAACCATCGGAATGCTTTTAGTCCTCAGCTCCTGAACTTTCTGATCAACAATTCAAAGAGGTTTCTCTGTGTAGGTCAAAGTTTCCCTGATCTCTAGCGGTTCTGGCTCAAGTATGTGAGAGGGATCTGGCTGATACTTCCGAAGCATAGAGACATGGAATACATCATGTATTCTGCCTAGACTGGGAGGTAAAGCCAAACGGTAAGCCAATTCACCAATAGTTTCAGTTATCTCAAATGGTCCCACATATCGAGGACTGAGTTTACCTCCTTTACCATGCCGAATCAAACCCTTGCGAGGAGAAATTTTCAGAAATACTCGATCCCCCACATCAAATTTCAGATCACGACGTCGTCTATCTGCATAACTCTTTTGCCGGCTCTGTGCTGTAAGCATTCTTTTTCTGATAAGCTGCACATGATCAATCATTTTGTTCATTTCAGGTAAGAGAGTAGGGTCAATAGTCTTCATCTCACCAACATCATCCCAGTAGAGAGGAGACCGACATTTAAGCCCATATAGTGCCTCATAAGTTGCCATACCAATAGTAGCTTGGTAACTATTGTTATAGGCGAACTCTGCGAGTGGCAAATACTTCTCCCAACTCTTACCGAAGTCCAGAATGCAAGCCCGTAACATATCCTCAAGGATTAAGATAGTTCTCTCGGATTGACCATCTGTTTGAGGATGATAAGCTGTACTGAAATTCAAATTCGTGCCCAAAGCTTTCTGAATCTTCTGCCAGAACTGAGATGTGAATCTGGGATCTCTATCTAACACGATACTCTTTGGAATTCCATGAAGTCGGACAACATTCTCAATATACAACTCTACCAGTTTATCAAGAGAATCAGATTTCTTTTTAGCAATAAAATGAGAAGTCTTGGTCAATCTATCCACAATAACCCAAACTAAGTCATTACCCTTCGAAGACCTCGGTAAATTTGATACGAAATCCATGGTAATATGATCCCATTTCCAAACAGGAATAGCCAAAGGCTGCAATAACCCTGCAGGCCTCTGATGTTCTGCTTTGACTTTCTGACAAGTAAGACATCGAGCAACATAGTCAGCAATTTCTCTCTTCATATTATTCCACCAGAAATTCTGCTTCAAATCTTTATACATTTTAGTACTGCCTGGATGGATAGTGTATCTAGAACTGTGTGCTTCAGCAAGAATATCCTTCTTTAGAGTTGGATCATTCGGAATACAGATTCTACCTTTGAATTTGAGAATACCATCGTCGTGCAGTTTGAAATCCGACTCTCCCCCTTTAGAATTCTCTAAGACTTTCAACAATGGAAGATCAGCCTGTTGAGCTTCTCGAATCCTGGATAATAACAGAGATTGAATCTGCAAACTTGCGAATTGAATACCAGAATTTGAAGTACTAGGCTTCCATAAGCACAATTCTTCCATGAATTCCCAATTCTTGATAATCAAACTAGCAACAGTAGCCTTTCGGCTCAAAGCATCAGCAACAATATTGGCCTTACCTGGAAGATAGTTAATAGTGCAGTTATAGTCCTCAAGTAATTCCAGCCAACGCCTCTGCCTCATGTTCAACTCTTTCTGTGAAAACAGATATTTCAAGCTCTTATGATCTGTAAAGATTTCAAACTTGTTGCCCCAGAGATAATGACGCCATTTCTTTAATGCAAGAATGATAGCTGCAAGCTCAAGATCATGAGTCGGATAGTTGAGTTAATAAGGCTTTAGTTTCCTAGAAGCATAAGCAATAGCCCTGCCATTCTGCATCAATACACAACCCAGACCTTCCTTCGAAGCATCACTATAGATCACCAGATTATCATAACCCTCAAGTAAATCAAGAATAGGAGCTGTAGTCAATCTCTTCTTCAATTCCTGGAAGCTGGCCTCGCATTTATCATTCCAGTCAAAAACTGTTTTCTTCTGAGTAAGTTGAGTTAAAGGCCCTGCAATCTTAGAGAAATCCTTGACAAACCTCCGATAATACCCAGCTAAACCAAGGAAGCTACGAATCTCCATGACAGTTTCAGGTCGTTTCCAAGATAACACAACCTCAATCTTCGCTGGATCAACAGAAATACCATCCTGCGAGATAATATGGCCAAGAAAAGCAACTTGCTTAAGCCATATTTCACATTTGCTAAACTTTGCAAATAACTTATGCTCCTGAAGAGTCTGCAACACAATTCTGAGATGCTGTTCATGTTCCGCCTTAGATTTAGAATAGACAAGGATATCATCAATAAATATGACCACAAATTGGTCCAGATAAGGACGGAATACCCTCTGCATTAAGTCCATGAATGCGGCGGGAGCATTAGTAAGACCAAACGGCAAGACAACAAACTCATAATGGTCATATCGAGTTCTGAAAGCAGTTTTAGGAACATCATCTTTCTTAATCCTCAGTTGATAATAGCCCTGCCTCAGATCAAATTTAGAGAATACCTTGGCGCCTTGCAACTAATCAAATAACTCTTCGATTAAAGGCAAAGGATATTTATTTTTTATGGTTACCTGATTAAGACCCCGATAATCAATGCATAGGCGAAGAGATCCGTCTTTCTTTTTAACGAATAGAACTGGCGCACCCCAAGGCGAAGAACTTGGCTGAATGAATCCCTTCTCAAGCAAGCCCTGTAATTGAACTTTCAATTCCTGCAATTCAGGTGGAGCCATTCTATACGGAGTCCTAGAGATAGGTGAAGTCCCCGGCAATAAATCAATCATGAACTCTATCTCTCTATCAGGCGGTAACCCAGGTAATTCCTCAGGAAATACCCCCGGAAACTCTCTCACGATAGGTACATCATTCAATTTCAATTGATCCCCAGGTTGGTTAATCAAATATGCAAGATAAGCCTCACAACCCATGCTCAATAATTTAGATGCCCTAATAGAAGAAATAATAGGAGTTCCCGTAGATTTTCTACTACCAACTATTTTAAGTATAGGCTGGTCAGGCATTTCTAGATACACAATCTTCTTTCTACAATCAAGCTGGGCATAATATTTACTTAACCAGTCCATCCCCAATATAATTTCAAAGTCATTGAAGGGTAGGATAATCAAATCAGCAGGAAAAACATGACCCACAATAAATATACTACATGCTCTGCAAATAGATCTAGTAACAAACTTCGGACCCATAGGAGTATAAACCACAATCTCATGCAACAGTTTATCATGTTTCAATTTAGCATTTTGTGCACAAGTAGGAGTAATAAAATAATGCCAAGCCCCGGAATCAATTAAAACCTTAACTGATTGATCATTAAGAAGAAAAATACCTTCTACCACAGCGGTTGTATCCGGAAGCTCCTCAGCATCCAAAGCAAATACACGAGCCTGACCTCGTGGTGGTGGTGCTGCAGCTGGTGCCCTGGTCTGAGAGTTCTGAGCTGATGTCTGACCCATAGGGTTCTTAAATTTCTGACAGTCTTTAACCCTGTGCTGATCACTGCCGCAACTTGTACACTTGTTATGTTTCTTCCAACAAACATCCTCAGTGTGGCCCTGATGCTGACAGAAGCTGCACTGCTGGTGACGTCTTGCAACAGTGCCTCCCGAAGGAGCTCTGTAAGTAGAGGTAGCTGAACTACCCTGCTGCGAACGGGAAACTGTTGGACGGAACTGACTCTGAGTCTGACTCTGAACTGGTCGTGCCTGAGTCTGAGTAGGCCCTGTATAACTCTGAGTCTGCCTCAGCTGTGAACTCTGCCCAACTGATACAGCCTGCCCCTGGTACCCTTGACTCTGAGACTGAAACCGTTTACTCAATTGAATGGTCTCGGCTAACACATCGGCCTTCCGTTTCTCATATCTCGAGGCGGCTCGGACAACCGCAGCATAGTTGGGAAAATCATTTGAAGACAAGTTCAGCATAATATCCATCCTCAAACCCAGGATGAACCTCTGGATCTTCATGTCCTCCTGCTGAATCAAAGCTGGTGCATAACGGGAAAGCCGGGTAAAAGTAGCCTCGTATTGATCTACCATCATACTTCCCTGCTTCAAGTTTATGAACTCTGTTTGACGCCTCTCGCGGGCAACCACCGATATATACTTATCTCGAAATTCTCGGACAAAGTCAGCCCATGAATGATGAACGCCCTCGGCTTCCCATTTCTCACTGACGGTATGCCACCAATCTTCAGCATCACCCTCGAGAAGGAAAGTGGCATAAGTAATCTTCCTGTCATCATGGCACTCCAGTATTGCTGCCACTATCTCAAACTTCCTTAGCCACATCTCAGCCTTCATATCGTCCGGCTCCCCAAAGAAAGTATAGGCCCCATGATGTATAAACCGATCATACAGATTCCCTCCGGTAGGACCACTACCTCCGGCTCTCGCAGCCTGATTACCTCCAACGACCCTTGGCTGACCCTGTTGTGTAACAAACTGGGCGATAGTGTTCATAGCAGTGGCCATCGTGGCCAAGATCTGTGCAGTGCTCGGTTTTTGAACCTGCGGTGCATTTTTGGCCACCTCAGCTTCTTGCCCATGAACCCCCTCGGGTTCTCCACCAACATTCGGATTATCAGCACGACGGCGGGGCCCCATCTCGAATAGCTAGAATGCAAAGTGTTATGACAGGTATATATATGTATATATGCAATTTATAAGTAAACACATAAAGAAAAGTCCAATTAGATTCACCTAAAGTCAAGTACATAGAAGTTCAGATAAATATTCCACATTCTTGAACTGCACATAAATCACTAGATCATACTTGATATTCTAGACTCTTGATATTCTTTTTCCACGCTAGCATGTTCATTCCTAATTCAAATTTCACTTAGGTCAATCAAAATCAAGGACTCATGCATTCACAAAGTCACATAACAAATCTCTACCCACAGACCGAGAAATTTAACCCGGCTTCATGCAATCTATAGCTCTGATACCACTTAAATGTCACGCCCCGACCCAACCCCCAAGCTAAAGGTTAAGTCCGGACCCGACACACGGACAGAGTCTCCCCTGTACCGTGGACATTCTAAAAACCTGTAATCACTCAAACAAAGTCCCAACAATACAATACAAGCTTTTCTTAAATAAACAACAAAGTTCTAAGGCCATCTGAGCCTTATAGTACACAATAGTTCCAAAACACACAAGCATGCGAGAACTTATTATCAACATAGTTTTATAATCATGATATCCTAGGAAATCAATTAAACATAATTGAAAGATCAAACATTTCTACTTTAAGCGATTCACTCCCAAGCACACAAAGCGAATAGAAGTAGATCATAAGTTATTACAGTACATAGGCTTTCAAAGCTACAACACAACCAACTAGTCTTCAACTTATACAACAAGCATATACATAGCCCTTAGGCCACAAAATAGTACATAAAACAATTAGTTGAACTTTCCACATAGTAGCAAATTCATTAACCACCTCAAGCTATCAAGCACGGCAACTAAGGTAGAGGATTAGTCTGAACTTCTTCTTCCTCAACTAACTCAACAAGCTGGGGATCACCCTCAGCGTCTCCTGAAACAGATATCAAGGCATGAGCAACCACTGTTGCCCAGTGAGGGATATAGTCCCGGGGCGTGCAATGCAACAGATAATACAGTTATACAACAATATCACTTAGACAATTTAAGAAACAATGATAACTTAGATAACCACACATTTAAAAGGATACATTTCACACAATCCCCTATACACCAATCTTCACTGATCTTCATTCACGATCCACGAACCACGAGCACGATCACGATAAGCCGGCATAATCCCCAATCACTCCAGTGGGTGTACTCCGGATGTACCCCGATAATCCTACGACCCAACATCCCTTGGCAATCTCCGAACCAGGCGAATGAGGGACTAGGGCACGGAGTTTGAATATCCACCGGCAAGTCTTCTGCTGCCCAGCTGATATTCAACATATCTGCCCCTGACACTATGGTTGCGCAACCACTATGCAATGCACTTAACAATGGAAATTTAATAGCAATAATATAAGCATTAACACATAGGAGGATCAACAAAGTAGGTTGACCTCAATGGAATTAGATTAGAAGCAATTATAGAAGCTAATAAGCAGTTTACAAGGAACATATACAAGATAACCATAGAATTATACCAAAAGCTCCAAATCAACTTGAAACCATATAAACACTTAAGGAGTCATGCCATGGGTTTAGAAGTGTGAGACAACTGAAATTGTACCTAAACCCCTTTGGTTTTCAAACTATTTCTCTTCCAAACCAAGGTTAATGATTCTATTTTCAAAGGAAACTCTCCCAACCTTCTAACTAACCCTCAAGGTACCCTATCAACCCTCTAACTCATTCAAATGTACGCGATTACCCTGAAAGCCCCAATTTCCCTCTTATGGCTTTAAACTACACCTACATTGTCCGGCCTTCAAACAAGGGATATCAAGGCTTCTATAGCACCTAGGTAACTTAAGGATACTAGAATTGAAGCCCGAATTTATCCGGATTCGCATTACCCTCGAAAGCCCCAAATTAAAGTCGACTATTTTACATTTTTAGCGATTTAAGGACAATGCAAGTGCACGGGGCTATTAGATTACCTTCACTAGCACCTAAGGCATCTATTAGAAGCATTTAATCAAGCTGATTCGAGCAATTACGGAAAACCCTAGAAAAATATCACTATTCACCCTAAAAATCAAACTAACAATTCTAACCGTTTAAATTGCGAAACGATGGCTCAAATATGTTCTGTAGCATTCATATACATGGTATAATAGCATAGATAATTAATACAATAGCATTTGATCATATTTTCAACAAATCAAGAAATGAGCAACTATTTAAAAATGCAAAAACAAGCCATGAAATCCCTCACCAATACGCGTAGGAGCACCTAGGAAGCTTGCAAACACCCTACACTAGTTGCTCAAGGCTTGGAGAGGCTTGGATTGGAGGCTTGGTGAGCAAAATCTCCTTCTTTTCCTCTCTTGGAGCTGTCGGGTTCTGCCCTCTTTTTTTCAGCTTTTTTTTTGTTTGTTATCTTATGAGCTAAATAAGGTTATTTAATGAATGGCTAAGGTAGGGTCTTGTTTGGGTGTTTAAGTGGCTTCTAAAATGCGCGTAGTAAGCTTAAAAACGAGCCTAAGGTGAAACATGTGTGCTAGTTAATTAAATCTCTAAGTTAGTTACGTACCACTATTCATTCAACTACAAAAATCATTTTCTAAACGAGCTCTCCTAACGCCTTTAGCTCAAATGTACATTTTTTCCACTACTTTTACAATTAATATGATTTAATAAAAATGCTAGTTAACCAATAGAATGCAGTTTAAAAACGAAGTGAATAGTAACTTAAGAAGGCAGTTAATAAGACATAGAAAGAGATGCGCAAACAAAGGATGCAACAGTAATTAAATGCATGGCTGAATCTCGGGCGTCACAGAGATTTTCTTTTTTTTTCTCCTTCTTTTCCTCATGGTTTCAAGCCTTTTTTTCTCTGTTTTTTTCGTGTGCATTCTGCTATTTAGAAAAAAAAAATGACAAGAAGTCAAAGGTCAAAGTTCGGTCAACCTGCTAAACCAAAACAGTTATGCGCGACCTTACGAAAATGGCCATAACTTCTTCTAGAAAACTCCAATTCACGAACGGTTTGAAGCCTCAGAAACTAGACTCATAGAGCTTTCCAACCATATATAATTTGCTACCTAACTCTTCCCCAATTGGTTCAGATTTAATTCCAAAGTTGATCCAAAATTTGACTAACTTAACATTGCATTTTTTTATTTCTAATCCCAAGTTTGCCTTTTATTAAACATTTCAAAAATTCCCACCTTGTCCTAGTTGGTCAATGTAGATGAAAAGTCAACTAGTTTGGTCAAAGAAGGTGAAAGGTCAATAAAATGCAATTTAAATGAACTTTAAATGCTATTGAATACATGCTAGGTTCGGGGTATCACATCCTTCCCCCCTTAAAATAATTGCGTCCTCGCAATTCTTCTTCCAATAGGACTCTGCATCATCTACAATCCAACTCTGACTAGTCTTCATTAGCTACTGAAAAAGTATTTAATCAAGATGACCAATAGGAAAGTTCAAGTAGAAATGCCAAGTAGTAACGCCAAATAGAAGCTCAAATGCAGATACCAAACAAGAATCCCGTTGACACGAATACCGAAGAAGAATAAATTCCAACCAGAAACGCCGAGATAATACCAATAAAGACTAAAGCAAAGATACTGTAGATGTCATTAATACCACACAATAACGACAAGAAGAATACCTCATGCACGAATCTCCAATAGAAGTCTTACTGTTACTGCCCGAGAATTCCCAAGCAAGAAGCCAAATAAAAGCTCAAACAAAGGTTCTATCTAGAGGTCCAAAGAAGTACCCAGCTGGTCATGGATTTCATAGAAGAATTCCCTGTTAAGAGTGCTGAAGAAAATACCAAGAACCCAATCAAATATATTTCCAAAGTTCCAAAGAAGCCTTCCAAATAATAACCCCATGGAACAACCAATTAGATTCCGAGTTTTGCTATCAAATGCTGAGAGGAATGTCAAAGGAAATAACAGAGAAAATATAATGTGCCCAATAAGACAGCCAGGTTGAATAACAAACATAGTTTCCCAAATGGACGAAAACTCCAAGGATAAACACCGAACTTATGAACAATATACCGAGACCAAACTCTGAGGCCTCTTCAATGTTTGCCAAGTGAGAACTTCATACAACTTTGCCAACAAGGAAAATACCAATAGAACGCCCAATAAGAATTTCAAAGAATACCATAAGTAGTATTATTCAATAAGTCTGATAGGAACTCCAAATACTAAACCTACTGAGGAACACTGAAGAAGATATCCGAGACAATGCTCCAATAAGAAAGTAGCCAAGTTTTCCTAATAAATAAATACTAAATAATTGGCCACTGAGAATTCCAGAAATTACCATTGAAGAATTTCCAATCAGGGATGCCAGTATTATACCAATAAAGACAGAGACACATATACCCTAGATAATACTGTGCAGTAAGGCCAATTGAAATCCCAATAGCCAAATCCACCGAGAAATGCCAATAGAAGTCTCCAAAGAATACCCATTAAGAAAACCAAAGAATGCTCCAAAGACCAACCAAATAAACCCAAGAGAAAGCTATTCTTTCACAACCGTTAAGCACAGAGGAAGACCATAGAGATTCGCCAATAACCGAGCTCGAAAAGCAAACACCAATTCCCAAATAAAGGCTAGTCAAATGCCATTCATTTCCTGCCAATCCATACACCTTGAAAAGCCAGCGGTGAACCACTTTCTTCAGGGGAGGAAGATGACTTACTTACCATTTCAATAGGACATATATGAATGCCAATATATCACAGTTATACATATGCCTTAAGCTATTATGCCAGCAAGTTTACAAAATAGTTTATTCAACAAGATCACTCAAGCATAACAATCAAGTCAATCACAGCATAATCAATTCAAATCACGGCATAGCTAATTCAAGACATTTTAGTACACACATTACAAGCAATACTTCAAGCAAATAACAATCCACGAGGTCAATTCAATAGGTCAATTCAAAGCACAACTAGACAATTTACTTCACTTAGCACACAATTAACACATAACACATAACTATATCACATAGGAGCACACTTTTATGTCAAGACACATAATCTCACATACAAGCATACACTTTCAAGACACACATTCAAGGACCACTACCCACTAGACCGAGGACCCTGTCCCGGCTTATGAGCTAAACAAGCTCTGATACCACCTGTGACACCCCGATCCCTCTCGAGACCGGGAGTTCTAACAATCAATCTATTCACAACCCAAACCAAGCCCGGACATAAATTTTCAGGGAAAACGGACGGAGTCTCCCCTGTTCTTAGGCGAAAAGTAAAACCTGCGACATCATATAAGTGGACCAATACCATGTCCAAACATTCAACCACCTCAAGGCCATCCGAGCCTTGGTTCACAAGCAGCAAAACCCAAGTAAATATACATTCAAGCTTGGCAATTAAACTACACCAACCTATATCATAAGCTAGACTATCATACATTTCTATATCTTTTCCTTTATTATTATAAATATACATTGAAGTTAAGCTACATTAACTAAATACATAATCTAGTGAAACTTAAATTACATCCCCTTTAACATTAAATACATATAATACATAAAAGCATACAACTTTACAACTTTGACAACTCAAGTCACATAGGCACATAGGACAACTCTTCAAGCACGGACTTTCACGAAATCACGAACTTTCCAGCTAACATGGCATTTCCTGAAATGTGGTGGTGAGGAGTGAGTATACACAACACGTATACTCAGTGAGGGCGAGACAGAAATCGAATTGGAGAGAAAGAAAGTCGTGCAATGCAAATAAGACAGTTAAGCAATATAACTGATAAGTAAGCAATCAAAACAAATAATCAATACAATAAGCAATTACTGAAAGAATTAACACAACCATTCAAAGCTATACCACATTTTGAAGGCTATGGTTCACTCATACGAGCAATGTACCATTTCACGAGCGATACATCAATCTCGAGCTTGATGTTGACAACGATGACAATAAGCGCACAATTACCTTATAACACCAGTTTGGAATACCCCGGAAGTATCCATCAATCTATGACCCAAATCTCCCTGGGAGGCAGCCCAAGCGAGAAGAGGGAATAGCTACGGAGCTAGAGCAACCAACACTGGCAACCCGAGGCTACCCAGAGATGCCCATCACTCACGCGCGAGACACTATGCAATGCAAGACTCGATACAAGGCAATAAACGAGCGATAGCTTGTACAAACTAGTGACAACAAACGAGATAACAAGCAATCACAATCAATACTAGCATTCAACTAACTTTTCAAGCATAACAAGCAATAATAAGCAACAATAACACCAATTAAACAAGTATATCAAGCAACCCTAAGCATTCTATAGGCATAATATCAAGATAACAAGCAAAATCACAAATCGGCCCCAACTATCAAAACACTACCATTTCCAAACGAGCCACGAGTTCTGGAAACCGACTTCGCCAATCCTCCTAGGTCACCATAAGGCACGTCCAAGGCCCTTGAAACCCTACTTTACCCTAGAATTCGCGCAAAACCCTAATTTCCCCCTTTGCTCGTTTGAACTACAACTATACCAACCAAACACCCAACCAATGCCATAATCGCACCAAAAGTGCTTCCATGGCCTCCCAAAACAATGCCAACACGCAAAATGATAAAATGCCAAACTCGACCTAAACGACCCCGACTTTCACTAAGCCATTTTTCTCCTGTTTGCCATTACACATTCCAATTAAACCACACATTTGGGCATTCTAGCATATCTAGCATCTTCCTACATCAACAGAACGCGTAACGCAGCAACTTCATTGAAACGGGGGTTTACTATTCATAATTTAGTATTCATCACACAATTTATATTTCAATTCCAATATTTAACCGCAGAAAATGTTAAAAAGCTATAAATACATGTTCTACAATCAACAAGGAACATTCTTTAAGCAACAAAACGATTAAAACAACAATCTACGCATAAAATCCAAAATCAAAGTTTAGATACAAATATTTCAAATGTGCAAATAACAATGAAACCTTCCCCTTAGACGCTCCTAGACGCTAGGAAAACCTCGTATAGTGCCTCGGAAACCACCCCGCACAAGCCCACGCGAAGAATCGAAGATTTGAAGTTGAGCTTTTCTTTTTTTTTCTCCTTCTTTTCCTCATGGTTTCAAGCCTTTTTTCTCTGTTTTTTTCGTGTGCATTCTGCTATTTAGAAAAAAAATGACAAGAAGTAAAAGGTCAAAGTTCGGTCAACCTGCTAAACCAAAACAGCTATGCGCGACCTTACGAAAACGGCCAACTTCTTCTAGAAAACTCCAATTCACGAACGGTTTGAAGCCTCAGAAACTAGACTCATAGAGCTTTCCAACCATATATAATTTGCTACCTAACTCTTCCCTAATTGGTTCAGATTTAATTCCAAAGTTGACCCAAAATTTGACTAACTTAACATTGCATTTTTTTTATTTCTAATCCCAAGTTTGCCTTTTATTAAACATTTCAAAAATTCCCACCTTGTCCTAGTTGGTCAATGTAGATGAAAAGTCAACTAGTTTGGTCAAAGAAGGTGAAAGGTCAATAAAATGCAATTTAAATGAACTTTAAATGCTATTGAATACATGCCAGGTTCGGGGTATCACAAACCTTCTACTCAATATCCTTGTACGAGTCCACAATCACTACACAAGATTGTCACGCCCCAACTCGACCCCACCTACGATCAGTCAGGACGCAACGGAATTTCGACAGTATAACAACAGTAATTAGGACATCGAGACTCTAAACCAACCTCTCAGAACATCATACAATCAAACTCCTCAACCAAACAACAATAAATTCCTTAATGCCCTTAACAACATAAAACATAACCATATTATACAATAATCATTCTTAGTTAAACACCTCCGTTCTAACATTATACCTTAACTTTAACATACATCTCAAAGTAGATTATAAAGCAACTTAGCAACCTAATCATAACAAAAGAAAGACTACTAAGTTAGCATCATTTAGTTCATTATCTTTACTACAACTTATATATCATAAACTACAAAGTAAATAAAAGACAACTAGTTTAATATACATGATAATAGAGTATACAACATCTCAAGCATCAAGGACAAGACTCTGGAACATAGGACTCGTCCACATACGACACATTATCCCCTTTCTGGAGGCACGTACCCGTAATCTTGCTCAATAACACCTGTATACATGCAATAATAGAGAGTGCGCTTATATGAAACAAGCACAGTGAGGATCCGATAGATCTCTAACAGTATTTACTATACTCCTTCGAAATGATCCTTTGAGCAGTAAACACGCAATAAAACATCAATAACAATATAAACACATAACTATAATGACCAATCAATAAAGGATACTCTAGTTGGTGTAGCTCCAAACGCCATCACGATCTCAACCATTCTTCTTGTAACTCCCCATTACTCACGCACCCGAGGTACCTCACTAGCCTCGCCCTCCATGACACCTCCGTCATGCGAGCTGGAGGTAGTCTTTGGTAGTCATGTCGTTATCAACCCGACAGCTGATGCTGCCCGAGAGGTGGCACACACATACCAAGACTCAGCAATAATAATAAACATCATTCACAGGAGGACAATCTAGAAGAATTGCCTATCTCCCGGTTCATCAATCATCAATCAATAATCATCAATAATCATCAATTATCATCAATATAACATCAAGTAATCAATTAAACAACAAACAACTAAGTTAGATGACAAAGTAGGCCATCCAACTTAACATGCATTAAACACGTAATCTAACCCTAGTCTAACCATCAATAACACACAATTCAATCAGTCAAATACCACCCAATCAACTAAGGCTCAATTCAGCAATTTAAAGAAAGACAACCTAAACTCCAAATAATCATATCTTACATTCTACTAATCCAAACAACTCCAAATCAGTTTCTAACACTCACCCATTCAATCAACTACATTAGCCCTCTCGAAAACCAACCAAGACACATCAAAATCAAGCCCAACAACCCTAAAACCTCAATGCACCTAGGCTGAAATTTCTGGATTTTCACCCAAACATTGCAATTGAAAATTCGGCATTATAACTGCACTACCACGTAATTAACAAATTTTTAGAAATCGACTGCAATCGATTCCAATCACAACAACTCAAGATATTCACCAAATGGTCAATTTATCAACTTTAAATACCCAAAAATAAATAATTTCGCTACAATGGTTCAAATCTCGTAGTAATACACATAAACGATCCCTGGCATGTACTGAGCAATAATATAACTTCAAATTAACATTCTAACGGTTCAATAATCGATTATATGAAAAAACATAAAAAATGACTTTTGAGATCTAGAATTTTTCTCTCACCTTTGATGTGTTTTGAAGCTACAAAGAAGCTCAATGGATGCTCAAGAGGTGGAATCAAGCCTTGGTTGATGGAAATTGGCCTTGAATTGCAACTTTTAATGAAAATTTACTTTGAAAAAATGTTGAAAATGCTCTCAACAAAAGCTATGGAGTTCGGCCACCTTGTGTGTGCTTTGAGTATGTTTTGTGTTGTTTTAGTAGGTGATGATGATATATTATGCATGTAAAGGCTTGGTCAAATAAAATAAAAGAAAGTCAAAGTTAATTTTTAGTCTTTTAATTCATTTTTTGAGTATTCCTTTCTCAACTATTAAATTAACACTTAAACTAATTCTAGACAATATATTTTAGGTGACAAAGAGTGTTACTTTAAAACAGTTTCACTCGAGTCAGATTAAAACTCATTTTCTTGAAAAAGAAAGTATAAAAATCTTTAAAATTCAAAACCGATTCCAAATCCATTTTAATTAAACACGGATCTATTAATACTTGAGGACTAGGTTTTAAAACATTTAAAACACCCGTGTAAAAATTTTAGCAGACAGGTGTTCAAAAATACTATTCACCAAAACCGACGATAAAATTTCTGATTCCGTTTTTTATGAAAATTTCATGAATGCACACTTAGCATGTAATAGGAATATTAATCACTTATTTAGCACATTCTATGTCATATAGCACATAAACAGGTAAATTCACGCGAAACGAGTTAAAACACACAAATCGAGATAAAGCAAAAAATGGGGTCTCACATTCTCTCCCCTTAAAGAAATTTCATCCCCGAAATTCTTACTTGCTGAATGGAAAAGATCTGGATACTGCTGCTGCATCTGCTTTCACATCTCCCAAGTACCTTCCTCGATACTGTGATGCTTCCACAATACTTTAACCATCGGAATCTTATTCGACCTCAACTCTCATTCCATCTGATCAAGAATACGAATCGGCCGCTCGTCATTAATCAGATTCTCACGAAGCTGTAACGGCTCTGGCTCAAGAATATGAGAAGGATCCGGATTATATTTCCACAAATTAGACATGTGAAATACATCGTGGACATTAGAGAAATTCTCCAGTAAAGCCAACCGATATGCCAACTTGCCCACTCTGCCAGTAATCTCAAACGGCCCCACAAACCTCAGACTCATCTTACCACCTTTACCATAACGAGCAAACCCCTTACGATGAGACAATCTCGAGAAAACTCGATCTCCTACTACAAACTCTAAATCCCGACGACGCTTATCAGCATAACTCTTGAATCTGCTCTATGCTGTGAGCATTCTCTGCCTGATCAACTAAACATTCTCAATATTCTCTAGAAGCTCTGGCATAATAGTCAGATCAATAGTATTCATCTCCCCTACTTCATCCCAATACAAAGTTGAACGACACTTACGACCATAAAGAGCTGCAAAAGGTGCCATCCCAATAGTAGCTTGATAACTATTATTATAGGCAAACTCGGTAAGTGGTAGATGTTTCTCCCAGTTCTTCCCGAAGTCCAGAACACAAGCCATGAGCATATCCTCCAGAATCTAAATAGTCATCTCGGACTGACCGTCAGTTTGAGGATGATACGCTGTATTGAAGTTAATCCGAGTACCCAAAGTCTCCTAAAGTTTATCCCACAAACGAGAAGTAAATCGAGGATCTCGATCTGAGACAATACTAGATGGAATCCCGTGAAGTCTAACAATCTGATCCAAATAAAGATCCGTCAACTTTACAACTTTATCTCCCATCCGCATTGAAATAAAGTGAGTTGTCTTCGTCAAACGATCCACAACAACCCAGACTGTATCATTACCTCTCGGTGTTCTAGGCAAACCAGTAACGAAGTCCATCGTAATATGCTCCCATTTCTACTATAGTATAGCCAACGGCTGAAGCAAACATGCAGGTCGTTGATGCTCAGCTTTTACTTGCTGACAAGTCAAACATCTAGATACAAACTGAGCAACTTCCCTCTTCATGTTATTCCACTAGTATGTTGCTTCAAGTCCCAATACATCTTGGTTCCACTAGGATGAATGGTGTACTTAGAATTATGAGCCTCCTCTAGAATACCTCAACTCAAACCCAGTTCATCAGGAACATAAACCCTGTTCCGAAACCGAAGAATACCATCCTCGTGTAATTTGAAGTGAGACTGATCATCCGTGATCTGATCCTTGATCTTCTGAAGTTTAACATCAAGTTACTGAGCTTCTTTGATCTGAGACAGCAATAAAGGCTAAATACGAAGATGTGAACACATCACCCCAACCTGAGTTAACTCCTGTCTCCAGTAAGTGAATTCCTCAAGAACTTCCCACTTCTTGATAGCCAATCAAAAATTACTCGCCTTACGACTAAGAGCATCTGCTACAACATTTGCCTTCCCAGGATGATAACTGATAGAACAATTATAATCTCCAAGAAGTTCCATCCACCTCTGCTGATGCATATTCAACTCCTTCTGTGAGAACAAGTACTTAAGACTCTTATGATCAGTGAAAATCTCGAACTTACTGGCCCACAGATAATGACGCAACTTTTTCAGTGAGAAAACAACAGCTGCCAACTCAAGATCATGAGTCGGATAATTCACCTTATAAGGTTTCAACTTTCTAGAAGCATAGGCAATAACCCGGCCATTCTGCATTAGAACACATCCCAAGCCCTCCTTGGATTCATCGTTGTAAATGACCATATTATCGGTCCCCTCTAGTAGAGCAAGTACTGGAACAGTAGTCAATCTCTTTTTCAATTCCTGAAACCCACTCTCACATTTCTCATCCTATACAAAGCTAGTCTGTTTCTGAGTTAACTTAGAAAGTGGCCCTGCAATCTTAGAAAAGTCCTTGACAAACCTACGATAATAACCTGCCAAGCCAAGAAAGCTACGAACCTTAGAAACATTCTCCGGATGTTTCCAAGACATCACCGATTCAATCTTAGTGGGATCTACTAATATACCGCTCTGTGTGATAACATGACCAAGAAAAGATATGCGTTGCACCCAAAATTCACATTTGCCGAACTTTGCAAACAACTAATGCTCCTGCAGCTTCTATAAGACAAGCCGTAGATGTTGCTCGTGCTCCGATTCAGACTTAGAATAAACCAAGATATCATCAATAAAGATCACCACGAACTAGTCTAAGTACGGCTGAAAAACCTGATGCATAAGATCCATAAATGCTGCCGGTGCATTAGTTAATCCAAAGGGCATAACTACAAACTCATAATGCCCGTACCGAGTCTTGAAGGCAGACTTTGGAACATCCTCCGTGAGAATCCGAAGCTGATAATACCCCTGCCTCAAGTCAAACTTAGAGTAGACTTTCGCTCTCTGAAGTTGATCAAACAACTCATAAATCAGTGGCAAAGGATACTTGTTCTTGATGGTCACTTGATTCAAACCACGATAGTCAATGCATAACCTCAAGGTAACATCCTTCTTCTCAACAAATAAAATAGGAGCTCCCCAAGGTGAAGAACTCTGCTGAATGAAACCCTTCTCTATTAACTCCTGCAACTGAGTTTTCAGCTCTTTCAACTCAGCTAGTGCCATATGGTACACTGATTTAGAAATAGGTTGAGTACTGGGAACAAGATTAATCACAAACTCCACATCTCTCTCTGGCGGTAATCCTGGCAACTCCTCGGGAAATACAATGGGATATTCCCAAATAATAGGTACTTCATCTAGCTATAGCTTATCAGATGGGTTGTTGATCAAATAAGCTAGATAACCCGAATACCCTTTACTCACCAACTTAATGGCTTTAGTTGCTGAGATAACAAAACTCATCTTAGCACCCTAGTTCCCTACTACCTCAACTATTGGCTGATCTAGGAAACAAAACTGTACTACCTTTGTTCTACAGTTTAACTAGGCATCATACTTAGATAACCAATCCATACCCAAGATAACATTGTACCCCCGGATAGGAAATAAGAAAAGGTCCGAAGGAAAATTATACCCCTTAACATGAATTATACAATCCTTACATACTAAGCCAGTAATATACTTATTAGTCAAAGAGGTACTAATTTTAGCCACATAAGGCAGTCTTTCAGGTTGTACATTAACATGTTGCACACAAGCAGGAGTAATAAAAGAATGCATAGCACTAGAATCAATCAACACTTTAACAAGTTGATCACTTATAAGGAAGTTACCTTCCACAACTACAGTCTCATCAGACATCTCTTCCAAGTCAACTGCGTAGGCCCAAGCCTGAACCCGCTGCTGCTGAGGTGCACTGCCCGTAGGTCTACCGTGATAACCCTGAGTCGCTACCCAACCCTTAGTCCTCTGATATCTAGGGCAATCCCGCGCCCTATGCTGATTGCTGCCGTAACCCAAACAAGCACTTGACTTCACTCTGCAGTCGGTCTCCACATGGCCCTGGCACTTGCAGTAAGTACACTGTGGTGATGATGCGTTGGCACTGCCCCTAGAAGAACCAGAAGCTGAAGAAGCAGCTGTACCAGCCTGCTGCTGAGGTCTAACAAAACTAGGCCTGTATTGACCCTGAGACTGGGCTGGCCTGTACTGGGACTGAACTTGATAGGACCCCTACTGAAACTGCGGTCGATAATAACTCTGCTGACCCTGCGGTCGGTAAGAGCTCTGCTGTGCTGGCGGCCTGTACACAACCTACTGTACTGAAGGCCTATACACCCCCTGCTGACCCTGCGGCTGAAATGGCCTCTTGCTAGGCTGGCTAGATACAATATGTTCTCCCTTTCTCTTCTCCAGTCTAGAAGCTACATCAAAGGCCTCCGTAAGTATATCATACCGATTCAAGGCCATTGTATCCTGAATCTCGGGCCTCAACCCTAACATGAACCTATGAGTCTTACGTTCCTCGTCAACTACATACTCTGGTGCATACCAGGACAACCTAGTGAAAGTGGCCTCATACTAAGCCACTGAAGCATCTCCCTGCACTAAGGCTAGAAACTCTACCTCTCTCCGCTCCCTCGCGATCCTCAGGACATACTTTTCCCAGAAAGCTAACAAAAAGGTATCCCAAACATACAGAATACCCTGAGTCTCCCAGCTAGTTTTCACCATGCACTACCATTCCTCTGCCTCATCATCCATCAAGTACACGGCAAAAGTGACTTTTCGCTCATCGGTATAATCAAGTGGGTCAAAAATCTTTTCCACCTTACTAATCCACGCCTCAGCTTTCCTATCATCCGGCTCCCCCTAAAACCGTGGTGGATAATACCCTAAAAACTCTTTCAGTGTACCACGCCCGTGGTATCCACCTTGTACGTTCAATAGCTGATTCTGCAATGCTTGAGTTTGGGCAGCCTGCCACGCCAGTAACTGTGCCTGACCGGCCATGATCTCGTTTATCCTATCAAAAGCTGCACCTATATGATCCTCACCCATAACTTGGTCTGGTGCCACATTTCTCGAAACCTCATTAGTCACCTCAGGCCTACCTCTGGTCCTCGGTCTACCTGTCATTCTACTAATCAAAGAGTTAGCACATGTTATAGCACGTAAACAGGTTATAGACAATTCTTAGCAAATAAGCAACAATTCACATAAACACATAAATCACTTAAGTATCAATCACATAAACAAGTTAATCACATAATCACATAAGCACTAAATCACATAATCACTTAATCTCTTAACCATATTAGCACATAGTTCACTTTTCTTTCACTTCATACATATTTTCATGTTAAGACCATTACCCGCATTCCAAGAATACCCTGACTGACAGCTAACATGCGCTCTGATACAACTTAAATGTCACGCCCCAACTCGACCCCACCCACGATCAGTAAGGACGCAACGGAATTTCGGCAGTATAACGACAGTAATTAGGACACCGAGGCTCTAAGCCAACCTCTCAGAACATCATACAATCAAACTCCTCAACCAAACAACAATCAATTCCTCAATGCCCTTCACAACATACAACATAACCATATTATACAATAATCATTCTTAGTTATACGCCTCCGTTCCAACATAATACCTTAACTTTAACATACATCTCAAAGCAGATTATAAACCAACTTAGCAACCTAATCATAACAAAAGAAAGACTACTAAGTTAGCATCATTTAGTTCATTATCTTTACTACAACTTATACATCATAAACTACAAAGTAAATAAAAGACAGCTAGTTTAATATACAAGATAATAGAGTATACAACATCTCAAGCGTCAAGGACAAGACTCTGGCACATAGGACTCGTCCACAAACGACACATTATCCCCTTCTGGAGGCACGTACCCGTAATCTTGCTCAATAACGCCTGTATGCATGCAATAATAGAGAGTGAGCTTATATAAAACAAGCTCAGTGAGGATCCGATTTATCTCTAACAATATTTACTATACTCCTTGGAAATGATCTTTTGAGTAGTAAACACGCAATAAAACATCAATAACAATATAAACACATAACAATAATGACCAATCAATAAAGGATACTCTAGTTGGTGTAGCTCCAAACGCCATCATGATCTCAACCATTCTTCTTGTAACTCCCTATTACTTATGCACCCGAGGTACCTCGCTAGCCTTGCCCTCTATGACACCTCCGTCATGTGAGCTGGAGTTAGTCTCTGGTAGTCATGTTGTTATCAAACAGACAGCCCGATGCTACCCGAGAGATGGCACACATATACCAAGACTCAGCAATAATAATAAACATCATTCACAAGAGGACAATCTAGAAGAACTTCCTAGCTCTCAGTTCATCAATGATCAATCAATAATCATCAATAATCATCAATAATCATCAATAATCATCAATTATCATCAATATAATATTAAGTAATCAATTAAACAACAAATAACTCAATTAGATGACAAAGTAGGCCATCCAACTTAACATGCATTAAACACGTAATCTAACCCTAGTCTAACCATCAACAACTCACAATTCAATCACTCAAATACCACCCAATCAACTAAGGCTCAATTCAACAATTTGAAGAAAGACAACCTAAACTCCAAATAATCATATCTTACATTCTACTAATCCAAACAACTCCAAATCAGTTTCAAACACTCACCCATTCAATCAACTACATTAGCCTTCTCGAAAACCAACCAAGACACATCAAAATCAAGCCCAACAACCCTAAAACCTCAATGCACCTAGGCTGAAATTTCTGGATTTTCACCCAAACATCGCAATCAAAAATTCGGCATTATAACGGCATTACCACGTAATTAACAAACTTTTAAAAATTGTCGGCAATCGATTCCAACAAAAACAACTCAAGATAATGATCAAATGGCCAAACTATCAACTTTAAATACCCAAAAATAAATAATTTCGCTACAATGGTTCAAATCTCGTATTAATACACATAAATGATACTTAGCATGCACTGAGCAATAATATCACTTCAAATTAACATTCTAATGGTTCAATAATCAATTATATGCAAAAACATAAAAATGACTTTTGAGATCTATAATTTTTCTCTCACCTTAGATGTGTTCTGAAGCTACAAAGATGCTCAATGGATGCTCAAGAGGTGGAATCAAGCCTTGGTTGATGGAAATTGGCCTTGAATTGTAACTTTTAATGAAAATTTACTTTGAAAAAATGTTAAAAATGCTCTCAAGAAAAGCTATGGAGTTTTGGCTACCTTGTGTGTGCTTTGAGTGTGTTTTGTGTTGTTTTAGTAGGTGATGATGATATATTATGCATGTAAAGGCTTGGTCAAATAAAATAAAAGAAAGTCAAAGTTAATTTTTAGTCTTTTAATTCATTTCTTGAGTATTTCTTGCTCAACTATTAAATTAACACTTAAACTAATTCTAGACAATATATTTTAGGTGACAAAGAGTGTTACTTTAAAACAGTTTCACCCGAGTCAGATTAAAACTCGTTTTCTTGCAAAAGGAAGTGTAAAAATCTTTAAAATTCTAAAACCGATTCCAAATCCGTTTTAATCTAACATGGGTCTATTAATACCCGAGGACTAGGTTTTAAAACGTTTAAAACACCCCTGTAAAATTTTTAGCGGATAGGTATTCAAATATACTATTCACCAAAACCGACGATAAAATTTCTGATTCTGTTTTTGATGAAAATTTCATGAATGAACACTTAGCATGTATTAGGAGTATTAATCATATATTTAGCACATTCTAATTCATATAGCACATAAACAGGTTAATTCACACAAAACGAGGTAAAATACGTAAATTGAGATAAAGTAAAATATGGGGTCTCACAGAGATGAACCTTGGTTTGGTGAATTGAAGTTGGCCTTAGGTGTAATAGGACTCCCTGTTACTGCACGTGATCGTATACTTTGGTGCTCCCCGCCAGTTGTTGGAATGATGCGAGACGGGCCGGGTCTCGGTTCTGAAAGATGAAGGGCCCAAAAGTCTAAATAGGGGATTACAATTTCTCCATGTCATTGGGGGCGGAAAACAAATCGACATATCAATGTGATACAATCTTTTCTATTTTAGATGGGAAAGAATGGCGAAGTCTATTCGAACCGTCCAATGAAGAATAAGAGGAGAGCAAAGCGCCAATGGCGCACGAAGCGCATGCAAAACGGGCACAGAGAAAAATTAGTGTAGAGGATAAGCAGCTGAGCTTATTCCCTTCACTTCCTAGGCCCAAAGCAGTGCAGTCTTTCCTGGCCAAATCAAGGATTTGGGGCTTCTTGCTACGCTACTTAACTATATGAAATTTGCTTCAGTAATATATATGAATAGAAAGATAGATCCATCTATCTATCCTCTCTGATTTCTCTTTTGATATCTAAAAAAGAATCGATTTCGTTCAACCTTTGCTTCAAAGAACTGCGCTTATCCCCCCATCATGAAACGACTCTGTTGCAATGGATGGCAGAGGGTCCGTAGTACCCGAAGCATTGGAGTGATCCAATAGCCAGGAAGGGGCTTAGAAGTGCCTACTACTATACCACGTTGCACTTGGCTCTACACACTTAAAGAGCTAACCCATGTCCGGTGCTTGGCAGAGCTAAGAGGGCTTCAATCCTTACTCTTAATCCCCATCTTCGCCTAGGCTAACAAGGCTTTACTTATTAAGGGGGAGAGTGGAGCCTCGAAAAGCACTTTTGAGAGGTTTGAAGATGCTCGACCGATAGGAAGAGAAATGGAGTTGGCCCCTCTTCATTCTCTACAAGGTTCCAAACCTTTCTTCAACATATGTGGCAACGAGCGAGGCAGAGATAGAAGAGATCAAACACGGGAATAAGAAGCTCCATTTGGACCCTTTTTGATCATTTTGATAGAGGGGGATGAAGAAAGTGGACAAAATAGACTCGTATTTCTCATCGAACAAATAGGGGAAAAGAATCATATTGAAAATGCTCCTAACCCAACCCCTTCCTTCGTAGAGTCGTGTATTGTAAGTGATCTGAACCTGCCCGGAGTAAGCCTCCCATAGAGGCAAGTGAAGTTGGTGAGCCGTATATGGGCAACTATCTCCTGCGGTTCAGAGAGGACACAGCTGTTAGTTAGTACCCCTTTGGTGTCAGGGTGGACCCTTTCACTCTATTTTGTTATATACGCTTAGCGAAAAGAATGTTTTTTGACACACCTAGGACATGGATTCTATATGAACCAATGGATCGTGACAAGTCGTTACTACTAGCAATTACTTCCTCTTTCATTACTTCATTCTTTCTATATCATTCTCCTTTGTTCTCAGTTACTTATCAAATGGTACTCAGTTCATATCTTTAAGTTCGATCATTGACAAGGTTCAAAGAAAGGGTGGGACATTGAGAAAGAATTGATTCCAAATAAATAAAGTCTTGCAATTTTAGTTCATAAAGCAATCTAATCACTCCTACCATGTAATAAATTTGGGGAGTGATTCAGATCATTTGGCATCAGACAACTACTGTTAAGTCTGTCATCCGCCATAGAAAAAAAAGAGGGGGTAAAAAGCTAGTCTATTACAATCTCCTTCACACTAAGGGGATTGACAGATGCTACAATACAAAGCTGTCACAACTGCCCTTTACCTCTATCAATCAGTTGAGCTATCTTTAGTTGAGTCTCAATCGTCGGAGTTGTCTTTTATTAGGACTTGCTCGCAATAACCTTTGTTTCTTTAGTAAGAAAGTCCGGTTTAAGCCAAGCCATCTCATACATAAAGGCTTACTATTAGTCTTGTTGTTCTTTTAAATCCATTAGCAGTGCCACCGTGCTTAAATATTTTTTATGCCTTGCAAAGCAGTTGAATTGAATTGGTCGCATCCGCCTTTCTGCTTAGTGAATATCTATCTCTAAGGAGCGTAATTAATCCAATCAGTTGGTCAAATGCATTGACATTGGTGCATTTTCTTTCTTCTTTTCTAAAAGTAGGTTCAAATCTCCTTGCCTTGCTGCTGAGTATGGCCTACTTTTTTTCTTTTTGAGGAGTGGCTAGCTCATTTCTTCATCCATCATTGTGGATTAGAAGTTGCGGAATCACTCCATGATGGCTGTTTCAGTTCTTGATTCAGTTGAACCGTCCAGCCGAGCTCTTCAATTGAAAAAAACACCTTTCGTTCTTCTTTAATCTCTCAGAAAGAAGAAGAGGCCCCTAATATTGTCTACCTACTTTGTTACAATGGTTCCTAATGAGAACTACCTAGATGCTGTAACACCCCAACTCGACCCCTCCTACGATCAGTTAGGACGCAACGGAATTTTGGCAGTATAACGACCGTAATTAGGACACCGAGGCTCCAAACCAACCTCTTCGAAACCCATACATCTAAAGGAATATATCGACATTTTAAAGCAACAATTAATCAATTAAACAACAAACAACTAAGTTAGATGACAAAGTAGGCCACCCAACTTAACATGCATTACACACACAACCAAACCCTAGTCCAACCACCAACAACTCATAATTCAATCACTCAAGCACCACCCAAACATCTAAAGGCATATATCAACATTTTAAAGAAAGACAACCCGAACTTTTAAAAGTCATAACTTACATTCTACTAATCCAATAACCTCCAAACAAGTTTCTAACACTCACCCACTCAATCAACAACATTCTCCCCCTCGGAAACCAACCATAAACCATCCACATCAAGCCCAACAACCCTAAAACCTCAATGCACCTGGGCTGAAATTTTCAGACTTTCACACCAACATCACAATCAAAATTTCGGCATTACAACATTACTACCACGTATTTAACGAACTTTTACAAGCTAACAGCAATCGATTCCAACCACCAAAACTCCAGATGATCATCAAATAGCCAACAACTCAACTTTTAATACCTGAAAAATAAAATTCATGCTACAACGGTTCAAATCTTATATAAATACATATAAACGATCCTTAGCATGCACTGAGCAATATTATAACATCAATTCAACTTTCCAAAGGTTCAAAATTCAATTATATGGAAAAACATAAAAAATGACATTTGAGATCTAGAATTTTTCTCTCATCTTTGATTCGAAACAAGCCTAGATATGCGTGCAATGTGTGCCCAACAAGCGGAATCCAACTTGGCTCAAAAAACTACAAACAAAAACTAGGTTTTTCAAGTGAATTTTGCTTTGAAAACCTTTGAAATTTTCTCTCTATTTTTCTCTCCTTCCTCTCGACAATGTGGGTGTGGAATGAGTGTGTTTTGTGAGCTTTTAATGTGTGCTGATGCTATATAGCTCAAGGTCAAACAAATTTTAAAAAGTCAAAGTTGACACTTAGTTTATTTTTTTATATTATTTTTAGTCTTTTAATTCTATTTTTAGACTATTTCTTGCTCAAACACTAAATTGACACTTAAACTAATTATAGATAATATATTTTAGGTGACAAAGATCTTTACGTTCAAATATTTTCACCCGAGTTGGCTTAAAACCCGATTTTTGCAAAAGAAAGTTTAAAAACCTTTAAAATTTCAAAACTGATTCCAAATCCATTTTAATCAAACACGGGTCTATTAATACCTGAGGACTAGGTTTTAAAATGTTTAAAACACCTCTATAAAAAGTTTAGCGGATAGGTGTTCAAAATACTATTCACTAAAACCAGCGATAAAATTTATGATGCCGATTTTGATAAAAATTTCATGAATGCACACATAGCATGTATTAGGAATATAAATCACATATTTAACACATTTTAACTCATATAACACATAAACAGACCAAATCATGCAAATCGAGGCAAACACACAAATCGAGATAAAAGCAAAATATGGGGTCTCACATTTTCCCCCCTTAAAGAAATTTCATCCCTGAAATTCTTACTTATTGTATGGAAAAGATCTGGGTACTACTGTAACGCCCCGATCCCTCACGAGACCGGAGGCTCTAATAACCAAGCTATTCTCAACCCAATTCCAACCCAGTCTCAAACTTTTAGGTCAAATCGGACAGAGTTTCCCCTGTACCAAGGAGATTCTGGAAACCTGTAAACTCTCAAATAAGGTAACTACAAGGTAAACAAACTTTTCATGGCTAAATATTTAAAGATTCAAGGCCATCCGAGCCTTGAAGCGAACAACAGTTCCAAAACCACACAAGCATGCAAGTAACTTGTTTATAATATAGTCTAATAACCATGCCATTCTACGATAACATTAAAACATACTTAGAGATAAAACATTCTACACTAAGCCATTCACCCCCAAGCATGCAAAGCAACTAGAAATAGAAATATAAGTTATTACAAGCCATAGAATTACCACCGCTACTACATTATCAGACTTCCAGCTTACATATTACTCAAATATATACATGAGCTTTAAGGCCCCAAAATAGATTATACATAGAACAACAAATTCTTCACATAGCAACTAGAAAGCACATCTACCTTAGACAAATATCACACAGCAGCTAAGGCAACTCCACCAATTGTGCCACCTGAAACATGTTAGCGAGGTATGAGCAACCACTGTTGCCCAGTGAGGGATATAGTCCCGGGGCGTGCAATGCAACAGATAATACAGTTATACAACAATATCACTTAGACAATTTAAGAAGCAATGATAACATAAGTAACCACACATTTAAAAGGATACATTTCACACAATCCCCTATACACCAATCTTCACTGGTCTTCATTCACGATCCACGAACCACGAACCACGAGCACGATCACGATAAGCCGGCATAATCCCCAAACACTCCAGTGGGTGTACTCCGGATGTACCCCGATAATCCTACGACCCAACATCCCCTGGCAATCTCCGGACCAGGCGAATGAGGGAATAGGGCACGGAGTTTGAATATCCACCGGCAAGCCCTCTGCCGCCCAGCCGATATTCAACACATCCGCCCCTGACACTATGGTTGCGCAACCACTATGCAATGCACTTAACGATGACAAGTTAATAGCAATAATATAAGCATTAACACATATGAGGATCAACAAAGTAGGTTGACCTCGATGCAATTAGAATAGAACAATTATATAAGCAAATATACAGTTTTGTAAAGAGACATTACAAAATAACCATAGAATTATACCAAAAGCTCCAAATCAACTTGAAACCACATATAAACACTCAAGAAGTCATGCCATGGGTTTAGAAGTGTGAGTCAACCGAAATTGCACCTAAACCCCTTTATTTTACAAACTATTTCTCTTCCAAACCAAAGTTAATGATTTCATTTTCAAAGGGAACTCTCCCAACCTTCTAACTAACCCTCAAGGTAACCTCTCAACCCTCTAACTCATTCAAATGCCCGCGATTACCCCGAAAGCCCCAAATTCCCTCTTATGGCTTTAAACTACACATACAATGTCCGGGCTTCAACCAAGGGATATCAAGGCTTCTATAGCACCTAGGTAGCCTAAGGATACTAGAATTGAAGCCCGAATACACCCGGATTCGCATTAACCCCGAAAGCCCCAAATTAAAGTCGGCTATTTTCTATTTTTAAGCGATTTAAGGACATTGCAAGTGCACGGGGCTATTAGGTTACCTTCACTAGCACCTAAGGCATCTACTAGAAGCATTAAATCAAGCTAATTCGAGCAATTACACAAAACCCTAGAAAAACGTCACTATTCACCCTAAAAATCAAACTAACGATTCTAACCGTTTAAATTGCAAAACGATGGCTCAAATATGTTCTCTAGCATTCATATACATGGTATAATAGCATAGATAACAATTACAATGGCATTTGATCACATTTTCAACAAATCAAGAAATTGACAACTATTTAGAAATGCAAAAACAAGCCGTGAAATCCCTCACCAATGCGCGTAAGAGCTCTCGGGAGACTTGCAAACACCCTAAACTATGTGCTCCTAGCTTGGCTTGGCTTGAATTGAAGATTTGATGGCAAAAATCTCCTCCTTCCTCTCCTTTCTTGCTGTCGGGTTTCCTGCCCATTTTTCAGCTTTTTCTTCTTTTTTTTTTGTTAGGAGTTATAGTGTGTTATGTTGGGTATAAAAGGGGTGGGGTCAAGTTGAGAGTGTTTAATGTGTACTAAAATGAGTCTAGTTGGCATTAAAACGAGTCTAATGGTGTAATAATTAAGTTAGCTAACTAAAACATAAAGTTTCATACGTAACACTATTCACTAGTTTCAACAAATCACTTTCTAAACAGAAGCTCTTTTGACTCCTAGCTCGAGAGCACATTTTTCTCACTCCTTTAACAATTAATGTGATTTAATAAAAATGATAATTCATGGTAATTAAGTAGTTGAAAAACGGAATGAATAGTGATTAAAGAAGACAATAAGCAAAGCACAAAATAAATGCACAAATAGTGGATGCAATAGTAAGCTAGAAGTACGGTTAAATCTCGGGCGTCACAACTACTGCTGCATCTGATCTTGCCTCTCTCAAGTAGCCTCTTCAATCCCGTGATGCTTCCACAATACTTTGACCATCGGAATATTCTTCGATCTCAGTTCCCGTTCCATCTGATCAAGAATGCGAATCGGCCTCTCATCATAAGTCAGATTCTCATGAAGCTGTAACGGCTCTGGCTCTCGAATATGAGAAGTATCCGGATTATACTTTCGCAAATTAGACACGTGAAAGACATCGTGGACATTAGAGAAGTTCTCCAGTAAAGCCAACTGATATGCTAACTTACCAACCCTGCTGGTAATCTCAAACGGCCCTGGAAACCTCGGACTCAATGCCACCTTCACCACAATGATCAAACCTCATTCGAGGAGATAATTTCAAGAAAACCCGATCCCCGACTGTAAACTCCAAATCCCGACAACGCTTATTAGCATAACTCTTGTATCTGCTCTGCGCTGTAACCATTCTCTGCCTGATCAACTGAACATCCTCAATCTTCTCTAGAAGTTCTGGCATAATAGTCGGATCAGTAGTCTTCATCTCCCCTACTTCATCCCAGTACAAAGGTGAACGACACTTACGGCCATAGAAAGCTGCAAAAGGTGCCATCCTAATAGTAGCTTGATAACTATTGTTATAGGCAAACTCGGCAAGTGGTAGATGTTTCTCCCAGTTCTTACCGAAGTCCAGAACACAAGCCCTAAGCATTTCTTCCAGAATCTGAATAGTTCTCTCAGACTGATCGTCGGTCTATGGATGAAACGCGGTGCTGAAGTTTAGCGGAGTACCCAAAGTGTGATAACCCGAACACGGCATGCATTTAATGGCATTTAATTGCATTTAATTAAGTGTTATCTTAAATGTTAGCATTGAATTATGAGTTTATTTTTAGTTAAACACTTATTTGTAGCTTTATTTTCATACTTATGTTAATCGGTTTTATTTTTCTTACACCTTAATGCTCGATTTTCAATTAAATGAAAAGTAGCTCCGAGCCGGAGAAAATTTTCAACTATGTTAATTTCAAAAATTATATTTTCTTAAATTCTTTGAGGTTTAATTGTTATTATTTTATTGTCGCAAAGTGCATTGCATTTCGGGAGCGATACTTAGGAAATGATTTCTAGTCCTCAGCAAATAGTGAAAACTAGTGTTTGGTGTTTTAATTTTAGTAGTTTAATTGTTATTAATTGGAATTGGATTTGTGATAGCTGTTTTATCTTTAAAATGCATAAAATAAGCTTATTTGACCAACTTAAGTTAGCTTTGACCAAGGCTTGACCAATTGACTAAGCGTCATCTTTTATTAAAACCATGAAATAAGAAAACAAAGAAGCAAAAATAAAAATAAAAGAAGTCATGGCTGAAACCATGGAGGAAAAAGAAAAAAAAACATTTCAACTTCAAACTTCAATTTCTTCGCGAGAGCTTCTGCGGGGTGGTTTCCGAGGCATCCAACGAGGTTTTCCTAGCGTCTAGGAGCGTCTAAGGTGAGAGTTTCATCATTATTTGCGCATTTGAAAAATTTATGCCTAAACTTTAATTTTTGAAAATTATGCGTAGATTGTTATTTTAACCATTTTGTTGCTTAAAGAATGTTCCTTGTTGATTGTAGAACATGTATTTATAGCTTTTTAGCATTTTCTGCGGTTGAATATTGAAATTTAAATTTAAATTGATAGTTGAATAGTAAATTATGAATAGTAAACTCCCGTTTTGATGAAGTTGCTCCGTTATGCGTTTTGTTGATGTAGGAAGGTGCTAGATATGCTAGAATGCCTAAATGTGTGGTTTAACTGGATTGTGTAATGGAAAAACGGAGAAAAATTACTTAGTGAAAGTTGGGGTCGTTTAGGTCGAGTTTGGCATTTTATCGTTTTGCATGATGGCATTGTCTCAGGAGGCCATGGAAGCACTTTTAGTGTGATTATGGCATTTGTCGGGTGTTTGGTTAGGGTAGCGGTAGTTCAAACGAGCAAAGGGAGAAATCTGGGCTTTGCGTGAATTCTAGGGTTAAGTAGGGTTTCGGGGTCTTTAGACGTGCCTTATAGTGACCTACGAGGATTGGTAAAGTCGGTTTCCAAAACTCGTGACTCGTTTGAAATTAGTAGCGTTTTGAAAGTTGGGGTCATTTTGTGATTTTGTGTGTTTTCATAGTATAATGCCTATAGAATGCTTAATAATGCTTGTTATGCTTGTTAAAGTTGATTATGATTTAATTTGTATATCAATTGTTGATAATGCTTGTTGGTGTTGTTCTTGTTACTTAATTGATTGTAGTTGCTTATTGTGTGCTTATTGTATCTCCTGTTGTTACTGACTTGCACTTCAGTGCCTTGCTCGATTATCGTTAAATAGCTTGTATTGCATTGCATAAGTGTCAGGCGCGTGAGTGACGGGCCTCTCTGGGTAGCCTCGGGTTGCCAGTGTTGGTTGCTCTAGCTCTGTGTCCTATTCCCTTTCTCGCTTGGGTTGCCGCCCAAGGAGTTTGGGTCGTAGAATTGACAGAGTATGTCCGGAGTACTCTAACGGAAGTTATAAGGTGGGTGAGCTGGCTCGTCATCGTTAAAGTCATCGAATCCGTGATCGGTACATTACTCGTTTGAGTGAACCATAGCCTTCAGAGTGTGGTATAGCTTTGAATGGTTGTGTTAATGCTTTTATTAATTGGTTATTGTATTGATTGTTTATATTGAATGCTTGCTTGTCAATTATATTGCTTAGCTGTACCTATTTGCATTGCACGAACTTCTTTCTCTCCATCTCGATATCTGTCTCGCCCTCACTGAGTATACGTGTTGAGTATACTCACTCCCCACCACCACATTTCATGAAATGTCATATTAGCTGGAAAGTTCGTGATTTCTTGAAAAATCGTGCTTGAAGAGTTGTCTTGCGTGCTTATGTGGCTTGAGTTGTCAAAGTTGTGAAGATGTATGTTTCATGTATTATATGTATTTAATATTAAAAGAATGTAATTTAAATTTAACTAGGTAATTAAGGTAGAATGACAAGCTGGTTTATGTATTCAGTTAGTATAGTTTAACTTCATTGCATGTTTGTATTGTCCAAAGGAAAAGAATTAGAATGGTATGATAGTCTATTTTATGAAATGTGTTAGAATAGTTTAATTGCCTAGCATGAATGTTCTTGTTAAAGATGAAAAGAGATAGATTAGCTTTTAAATTGGAAATGTGTATTTAGTTGTGTTCGCTTGTTGAGAACCAAGGCTCGGATGGCTTTGAGGTGTTTGTATGGTTGGACACGGTGTTGGTCCACTTATATGCTATTACAGGTTTTACATTTTGCCTAGGAATAGTGGAGACTCTGTCCGTCTTTCCGTAAAATTTTGCCCGGGTTTGGAATTGGGTTGTAATTAGATTGATAGATTGAACTTCCGGTCTCAAGAGGGATCGGGGTGTTACAGGTGGTATCAGAGCTTGTTTAGCTCATAAGCCGGGACAAGGTCCTCGGTCTGGTGGGTAGTGATCCCTAAATGTATTCTTGTTAAAAGTGTTTTGAAAGTGTATGCTTGTATGTGAGATTGTGTCTCTTGACCTGAATGTGTGCACCTATGTGATATAGCTATGTGTTAATTGTGTGCTAAGTGAAGTGAAGTGTCTAGTTGTGCATTGAATTGACCTATCGAATTGGCATCGTGAATCAAATTGATCTTGTGAATTGTTATTTGCTTGAAGTATTGCTTTTAATGTGTGTCTTGAAATGTCTTGAATTTGTTATGCCGTGATTTGAATTGATTGTGTTGTGCTTGACTTGATTGTCGTGCTTGAGTGACTTTGTTAAATAAACTGTTTTACAAACATGCTTGCATAATAGATTAAGGTATATATGTATAAATGTGATATCTTGGCATTCAAACATGCCCTATTGAATTGGTAAGAAAGACTTCTTCCTTCCCCTGAAAAGAAGTGGTTCATAGCTGGCCTTTCAAGGTGTATGGATTGGCAAGAAATGAATGGCATTTAATTAGCTTTATTTGGGAGTTGGTGTTTGCTTTTGGAGCTCGATTATTGGCGAATCTCTAAGGTCCTCCTCTGTGATTAACAGTTGTGAAGAGTAGCTGTCTCTTGGGGTTTTATTTGGTTGTTCTCTGGGGCATTCTTTGGTTTTCTTAATGGGTATTCTTTGGAGACTTATGTTGGCACTTCTCGGTGGACTTGGCTAGTAGGATTTCAATCGGAATTACTACACAGTATTATCTATGGTATATATGTCTCTGTCTTTATTGGTGTGATACTAGCATCCCTGGTTGGAAATTCTTCAATGGCATTCTCTAGGATCCTTAGTGGCCATTTATTTTGCATTACTTAGTGGGCAATCCTTGGTAGTTTCTCACTGGAGCATTGTCTCGGGTATCTTCTTCAGTGTTCCTCAGTAGATTTGGTATTTGAAATTCCTATCAGACTTATTGTATAGTACTACTTACTGTGTTCTTTGGAATTCTTCGTGGGCATTCTACTAGTATTTTCCTTATTGGCAAGGTTGTATGAAGTTCTCACTTGGCAAACCGTGCAGGGGCCTCAGAGTTTGGTTTTGTGTATTGTGCACCAGCTCGGTATTTTCCTTAAGGCTTTCGTCTATCTGGGAAATTATATTTGTTATTCAACTTGATTGTCTTATTGGGCACATTATATTTTTTTTGCTATTTTCGTTGACAATCCTCTCAGCATTTGATAGCGATACTCGGAATCTAATTGGTTCTCCTATGGGGTTATTATTTGGAAGGCTTCTTTGGAACTTTTGAAGTATATTTGATTGGGTTTCTTAGTATTTTTTTCAACATTCTTAACAGGGAATTCTTCTATGAAATTCATGACCAGTGGGGTACTTCTTTGGACCTTTGGATGGAACCTTTGGATGGAACCTTTGTTTGAGCCTTTATTTGGCTTCTTGCTTGGGAATTCTCGGGCAGTAATAGTTGAACTTCTATTAGAGATTCGTGTATAGGGTATTCATTCGATATTCTTCTTATCATTAATATGTGATGTGAATTTATCTACAGTATCTTTGCTTTAGTCTTTATTGGTATTATCTCGGTGCTTTTGGTTGGAATTTTATTCTTCTTCGGTATTCGTGTCAACGGGATTCTTGTGCGGTATCTACATTTGAGCCTTTATTCGGCATTACTACTTGGAATTTCTTCTTAAACTTTCCTATTGGTTATCTTGATGAATACACTTACTCAGCAGCTGATGAAGATTAGTCAGAGTTGGAATTCAGTGGATGCAGAGTTCTATTGGAAGAAGAATTGTGAGGACGCAATTGTTTTAAGGAGGGAAGGATGTGATAACCCGAACCCGGCGTGCATTTAATGACATTTAATTGCATTTAATTAAGTGGCATCTTAAATGTTAGCATTGAATTATGTGTTCATTTTTAGTTAAACACTTATTTGTAGCTTTATTTTCATACTTATGTTAATCGGTTTTATTTTTCTTACACCTTAATGCTCGATTTTCAATTAAATGAAAAGTAGCTCCGAGCCGGAGAAAATTTTCAACTATGTTAATTTCAAAAATTATATTTTCTTAAATTCTTTGACGTTTAATTGTTATTAGTTTATTGTCGCAAAGTGCATTGCATTTCGGGAGCGATACTTAGGAAATGATTTCTAGTCCTCAGCAAATAGTGAAAACTAGTGTTTGGTGTTTTAATTTTAGTAGTTTAATTGTTATTAACTGGAATTGGATTTGTGATAGTTGTTTTATCTTTAAAATGCATAAAATAAGCTTATTTGACCAACTTAAGTTAGCTTTGACCAAGGCTTGACCAATTGACTAAGCGTCATCTTTTATTTAAAGCATGAAATAAGAGAACAAAGAAGCAAAAATCAGAAAAAAAGAAGCCATGGCCGAAACCATGGAGGAAAAAGAAAAAAAAACATTTCAACTTCAAACTTCAATTTCTTCGCGAGAGCTTCTGCGGGGTGGTTTCCGAGGCATCCAACGAGGTTTTCCTAGCGTCTAGGAGCGTCTAAGGTGAGAGTTTCATCATTATTTGCGCATTTGAAAAATTTATGCCTAAACTTTAATTTTTGAAAATTATGCGTAGATTGTTATTTTAACCATTTTGTTGCTTAAAGAATGTTCCTTGTTGATTGTAGAACATGTATTTATAGCTTTTTAGCATTTTCTGCGGTTGAATATTGAAATTGAAATCGAAATTGATAAATGAATAGTAAATTATGAATAGTAAACCCCCGTTTCGATGAAGTTGTTCCGTTATGCGTTTGGTTGATGTAGGAAAGTGCTAGATATGCTAGAATGCCTAAATGTGTGGTTTAACTGGATTGTGTAACGAAAAAACGAAGAAAATGGCTTAGTGAAAGTTGGGGTCGTTTAGGTCGAGTTTGGCATTTTATCGTTTTGCGTGATGGCATTGTCTCGGGAGGCCATGGAAGCACTTTTGGTGTGATTATGGCGTTGGTTGGGTGTTTGGTTAGGGTAGGGGTAGTTCAAACGAGCAAAGGGGAAATCGGGGCTTTGCGTGAATTCTAGGGTTAAGTAGGGTTTCGGGGTCTTTAGACGTGCCTTATAGTGACCTAGGAGGATTGGTAAAGTCGGTTTCCAAAACTCGTGGCTCGTTTGAAAGTAGTAGCATTTTGAAAGTTGGGGTCATTTTGTGATTTTGTGTGTTTTCATAGTATAATGCCTATATAATGCTTAATAATGCTTGTTATGCTTGTTAAAGTTGATTATGATTGAATTTGTATATCAATTGTTGATAATGCTTGTTGGTGTTGTTCTTGTTACTTAATTGATTGTAGTTTCTTATTGTGTGCTTATTTATCTCCTGTTGTTACTGACTTGCACTTCAGTGCCTTGCTCGATTATCGTTAAATAGCTTGTATTGCATTGCATAAGTGTCAGGCGCGTGAGTGACGAGCCTCTCTGGGTAGCCTCAGGTTGCCAATGTTGGTTGCTCTAGCTCCGTGTCCTATTCCCTTTCTCGCTTGGCTTGCCGCCCAGGGAGTTTGGGTCGTAGAATTGACAGAGTATGTCCGGAGTACTCTAACGGAAGTTATAAGGTGGGTGAGCTGGCTCGTCATCGTTAAAGTCATCGAATCCGTGATCGGTACATTACTCGTTTGAGTGAACCATAGCATTTAGAGTGTCGTATAGCTTTGAATGGTTGTGTTAATGCTTTTATTAATTGGTTATTGTATTGATTGTTTATATTGAATGCTTGCTTGTCAATTATATTGCTTAGCTGTACCTATTTGCATTGCACGAACTTCTTTCTCTCCAACTCGATATATGTCTCGCCCTCACTGAGTATACGTGTTGAGTATACTCACTCCCCACTACCACATTTCATGAAATGTCATGTTAGCTGGAAAGTTCATGATTTCATGAAAAATCGTGCTTGAAGAGTTGTCTTGCGTGCTTATGTGGCTTGAGTTGTCAAAGTTGTGAAGATGTATGTTTCATGTATTATATGTATTTAATATTAAAAGAATGTAATTTAAATTTAACTAGGTAATTAAGGTAGAATGACAGGCTGGTTTATGTATTCAGTTAGTATAGTTTAACTTCATTGCATGTTTGTATTGTCCAAAGGAAAAGAATTAGAATGGTATGATAGTCTATTTTATGAAATGGGTTAGAATAGTTTAATTGCCTAGCATAAATGTTCTTGTTAAAGATGAAAAGAGATAGATTAGCTTTTAAATTGGAAATGTATATTTTGTTGTGTTCGCTTGTTGAGAACCAAGGCTCGGATGGCTTTGAGGTGTTTGTATGGTTGGACACGGTGTTGGTCCACTTATATGCTATTACAGGTTTTACATTTTGCCTAAGAATAGTGGAGACTCTGTCCGTCTTTCCGTAAAATTTTGCCCGGGTTTGGAATTGGGTTGTAATTAGATTGATAGATTGAACTTCCGGTCTCAAGAGGGATCGGGGTGTTACAGGTGGTATCAGAACTTGTTTAGCTCATAAGCCGGGACAAGGTCCTCGGCCTGGTAGGTAGTGATCCCTGAATGTATTCTTGTTAAATGTGTTTTGAAAGTGTATGCTTGTATGTGAGATTGTGTGTCTTGACCTGAATGTGTGCACCTATGTGATATAGCTATGTGTTAATTGTGTGCTAAGTGAAGTGAAGTGTCTAGTTGTGCATTGAATTGACCTGTCGAATTGGCATCGTGAATCGAATTGATCTTGTGAATTGTTATTTGCTTGAAGTATTGCTTGTAATGTGTGTCTTGAAATGTCTTGAATTTGTTATGCCGTGATTTGAATTGATTATGTTGTGCTTGACGTGATTGTCGTGCTTGAGTGACTTTGTTGAATAAACTGTTTTACAAACATGCTTGCATAATAGATTAAGGCATATATGTATAAATGTGATATCTTGGCATTCATACATGTCCTGTTGAAATGGTAAGAAAGACTTCTTCCTCCCCTGAAGAGAAGTGGTTCATAGCTGGCCTTTCAAGGTGTATGGATTGGCAAGAAATGAATGGCATTTAATTAGCTTTATTTGGGAGTTGGTGTTTGCTTTTGGAGCTCGGTTATTGGCGAATCTCTAAGGTCCTCCTCTGTGATTAACAGTTGTGAAGAGTAGCTGTCTCTTGGGGTTTTATTTGGTTGTTCTCTGGGGCATTCTTTGGTTTTCTTAATGGGTATTCTTTGGAGACTTCTGTTGGCACTTCTCGGTGGACTTGGCTAGTAGGATTTCAATCGGAATTACTACACAGTATTATCTATGGTATATGTGTCTCTGTCTTTATTGGTGTGATACTAGCATCCCTGATTGGAAATTCTTCAATGGCATTCTCTAGGATCCTTAGTGGCCATTTATTTTGCATTACTTAGTGGGCAATCCTTGGTAGTTTCTCACTGGAGCATTGTCTCGGGTATCTTCTTCAGTGTTCCTCAGTAGATTTGGTATTTGAAATTCCTATCAGACTTATTGTATAGTACTACTTACTGTGTTCTTTGGAATTCTTCGTGGGCATTCTACTAGTATTTTCCTTATTGGCAAGGTTGTATGAAGTTCTCACTTGGCAAACAGTGCAGGGGCCTCAGAGTTTGGTTTTGTGTATTGTGCACCAGCTCGGTATTTTCCTTAGGGCTTTCGTCTATATGGGAAATTATATTTGTTATTCAACTTGATTGTCTTATTGGGCACATTATATTTTTTTTGCTATTTTCGTTGACATTCCTCTCAGCATTTGATAGCGATACTCGGAATCAAATTGGTTGTCCTAAGGGGTTATTATTGGAAGACTTCTCTGGAACTTTTGAAGTATATTTGATTGGGTTTCTTAGTATTTTCTTCAGCACTCTTAACAGGGAATTCTTCTTTGAAATTCATGACCAGCGGGGTACTTCTTTGGACCTCTGGATGGAACCTTTGTTTGAGCCTTTATTTGGCTTCTTGCTTGGGAATTCTCAGGCAGTAATAGTTGAACTTCTATTAGAGATTCGTGTATGGGGTATTCATTCGGTATTCTTCTTATCATTAATATGTGATGTGAATTTATCTACAGTACCTTCGCTTTAGTCTTTATTGGTATTATCTCGGCGCTTTTGGTTGGAATTTTATTCTTTTTTGGTATTCGTTTCAACGGGATTCTTGTGCGGTATCTACATTTGAGCCTTTATTCGGTATTACTACTTGGAATTTCTTCTTAAACTTTCCTATTGGTTATCTTGATGAATACACTTACTCAGCAGCTGATGAAGATTAGTCAGAGTTGGATTTCAGTGGATGCAGAGTTCTATTGGAAGAAGGATTGCGAGGATGCAATTGTTTTAAGGGGGGAAGGATGTGATAACCCGAAACCGGCATGCATTTAATGGCATTTAATTGCTTTTAATTAAGTGTTATCTTAAATGTTAGCATTGAATTATGTGTTTATTTTTAGTTAAACACTTATTTGTAGCTTTATTTTCATACTTATGTTAATCAGTTTTATTTTTCTTGCACCTTAATGCTTGGTTTTCAATTAAATGAAAAGTAGCTCCGAGCCGGAGAAAATTTTCAACTATGTTAATTTCAAAAATTATATTTTCTTAAATTCTTTGAGGTTTAATTGTTATTATTTTATTGTCGCAAAGTGCATTGCATTTCGGGAGCGATACTTAGGAAATGATTTCTAGTCCTCAGCAAATAGTGAAAACTAGTGTTTGGTGTTTTAATTTTAGTAGTTTAATTGTTATTAACTGGAATTGGATTTGTGATAGTTGTTTTATCTTTAAAATGCATAAAATAAGCTTATTTGACCAACTTAAGTTAGCTTTGACCAAGGCTTGACCAATTGACTAAGCGTCATCTTTTATTTAAAGCATGAAATAAGAGAACAAAGAAGCAAAAATCAGAAAAAAAAAAGCCATGGCCGAAACCATGGAGGAAAAAGAAAAAAAAACATTTCAACTTCAAACTTCAATTTCTTCGCCAGAGCTTGGGCGGGATGGTTTCCGAGGCATCCACCGAGGTTTTCCTAGCGTCTAGGAGCGTCTAAGGTGAGAGTTTCATCATTATTTGCGCATTTGAAAAATTTATGCCTAAACTTTAATTTTTGAAAATTATGCGTAGATTGTTATTTTAACCATTTTGTTGCTTAAAGAATGTTCCTTGTTGATTGTAGAACATGTATTTATAGCTTTTTAGCATTTTCTGCAGTTGAATATTGAAATTGAAATATAATTTGTTAGTTGAATAGTAAATTGTGAATAGTATACCCCCGTTTCGATGAAGTTGTTCCGTTATGCGTTTGGTTGATGTAGAAAGGTGCTAGATATGCTAGGATGCCTAAATGTATGGTTTAACTGGATTGTGTAATGGAAAAACGGAGAAAAATGGCTTAGTGAAAGTTGGGGTCGTTTAGGTCAAGTTTGGCATTTTATCGTTTTCCGTGATGGCATTGTCTCGGGAGGCCATGGAAGCACTTTTGGTGTGATTATGGCGTTGGTTGGGTGTTTGGTTAGGGTAGCAGTAGTTCAAACGAGCAAAGGGGAAAATCGGGGCTTTGCGTGAATTCTAGGGTTAAGTTGGGTTTCGGGGTCTTTAGACGTGCCTTATAGTGACCTAGGAGGATTGGTGAAGTTGGTTTCCAAAACTCGTGGCTCGTTTGAAATTAGTAGCGTTTTGAAAGTTGGGGTCATTTTGTGATTTTGTGTGTTTTCATAGTATAATGCCTATAGAATGCTTAATAATGCTTGTTATGCTTGTTAAAGTTGATTATGATTTAATTTGAATATCAATTGTTGATAGTGATTGGTGTTGTTGTTGTTGTGACTTAATTGATTGTAGTTTCTTATTGTGTGCTTATTTATCTCCTGTTGTTACTGCCTTGCACTTCAGTGCCTTGCTCGATTATCGTTAAATAGCTTGTATTGCATTGCATAAGTGTCAGGCGCGTGAGTGACGGGCCTCTCTGGGTAGCCTCGGGTTGCCAGTGTTGGTTGCTCTAGCTCTGTGTCCTATTCCCTTTCTCGCTTGGGTTGCAGCCCAAGGAGTTTGGGTCGTAGAATTGACAGAGTATGTCCGCAGTACTCTAACGGAACTTATAAGGTGGGTGAGCTGGCTCGTCATCGTTAAAGTCATCGAATCCGTGATCGGTACATTACTCGTTTGAGTGAACCATAGCATTTAGAGTGTGGTATAGCTTTGAATGGTTGTGTTAATGCTTTTATTAATTGGTTATTGTATTGATTGTTTATATTGATTGCTTGCTTGTCAATTATATTGCTTAGCTGTACCTATTTGCATTGCACGAACTTCTTTCTCTCCAATTCGATATCTGTCTCGCCCTCACTGAGTATACGTGTTGAGTATACTCATTCCCCACCACCACATTTCATGAAATGTCATGTTAGCTGGAAAGTTCGTGATTTCTTGAAAAATCGTGCTTGAAGAGTTCTCTTGCGTGCTTATGTGGCTTGAGTTGTCAAAGTTGTGAAGATGTATGTTTCATGTATTATATGTATTTAATATTAAAAGAATGTAATTTAAATTTAACTAGGTAATTAAGGTAGAATGACAAGCTGGTTTATGTATTCAGTTAGTATAGTTTAGCTTCATTGCATGTTTGTATTGTCCAAAGGAAAAGAATTAGAATGGTATGATAGTCTATTTTATGAAATGGGTTAGAATAGTTTAATTGCCTAGCATGAATGTTCTTGTTAAAGATGAAAAGAGATAGATTAGCTTTTAAATTGGAAATGTATATTTAGTTGTGTTCGCTTGTTGAGAACCAAGGCTCGGATGGCTTTGAGGTGTTTGTATGGTTGGACACGGTGTTGGTCCACTTATATGCTATTACAGGTTTTACATTTTTCCTAGGAATAGTGGAGACTCTGTCCGTCTTTCCGTAAAATTTTGCCCGGGTTTGGAATTGGGTTGTAATTAGATTGATAGATTGAACTTCCGGTCTCAAGAGGGATCGGGGTGTTACAGGTGGTATCAGAGCTTGTTTAGCTCATAAGCCGGGACAAGGTCCTCGGCCTGGTGGGTAGTGATCACTGAATGTATTCTTGTTAAAAGTGTTTTGAAAGTGTATGCTTGTATGTGAGATTGTGTGTCTTGACCTGAATGTGTGCACCTATGTGATATAGCTATGTGTTAATTGTGTGCTAAGTGAAGTGAAGTGTCTAGTTGTGCATTGAATTGACCTATCGAATTGGCATCGTGAATCAAATTGATCTTGTGAATTGTTATTTGCTTGAAGTATTGCTTGTAATGTGTGTCTTGAAATGTCTTGAATTTGTTATGCCGTGATTTGAATTGATTATGTTGTGCTTGACTTGATTGTCGTGCTTGAGTGACTTTGTTAAATAAACTGTTTTACAAACATGCTTGCATAATAGATGAAGGAATATATGTATAAATGTGATATCTTGGCATTCATACAGGTGCTGTTGTAATGGTAAGAAACACTTCTTCGTCCCCTGAAGAGAAGTGGTTCATAGCTGGCCTTTCAAGGTGTATGGATTGGCAAGAAATGAATGGCATTTAATTAGCGTTTATTTGGGAGTTGGTGTTTGCTTTTGGAGCTCGGACATTGGTGAATCTCTAAAGTCCTCCTCTGTGATTAACAGTTGTGAAGAGTAGCTGTCTCTTGGGGTTTTATTTGGTTGTTCTCTGGGGCAATCTTTGGAGACTTCTGTTGGCACTTCTCGGTGGACTTGGATAGTAGGATTTCAATCGGACTTACTACACAGTATTATCTATGGTATATGTGTCTCTGTCTTTATTGGTGTGATACTAGCATCCCTGATTGGAAATTCTTCAATGGCATTCTCTAGAATGCTTAGTGGCCATTTATTTTGCATTACTTAGTGGGCAATCCTTAGTATTTTCTCACTGGAGCATTGTTTCGGGTATCTTCTTCAGTGTTCCTCAGTAGATTTGGTATTTGAAATTCCTATCAGACTTATTGTATAGTACTACTTACTGTGTTCTTTGGAATTCTTCGTGGGCATTCTATTGGTATTTTCCTTATTGGCAAGATTGTATGAAGTTCTCTCTTGGAAAAAAGTGAAGAGGCCTCAGAGTTTGGTTTTGTGTATTGTGCACCAGCTCGGTATTTTTCTTAGGGCTTTCGTCTATCTGAGAAACTATACTTGTTATTCAACTTGATTGTCTTATTGGGCACATTATATTTTTTTTGCTATTTTCGTTGACATTCCTCTCAGCATTTGATAGCGATACTCGGAATCAAATTGGTAGTCCTATGGGGTTATTATTTGGAAGGCTTCTTTGGAACTTTTGAAGTATATTTGATTGGGTTTCTTAGTATTTTTTTCAACATTCTTAACAGGGAATTCTTCTATGAAATTCATGACCAGTGGTGTACTTCTTTGGATCTCTGGATGGAACCTTTGTTTGAGCATTTATTTGGCTTCTTGCTTGAGAATTCTCGGGCAGTAATAGTTGAACTTCTACTAGAGATTCGTGTATGGGGTATTCATTCGGTATTCTTCTTATCATTAATATGTGATGTGAATTTATCTACAGTATCTTTGCTTTAGTCTTTATTGGTATTATCTCAGCGCTTTTGGTTGGAATTTTATTCTTCTTCGGCATTCGTGTCAACGAGATTCTTGTGCGGTATCTACATTTGAGCCTTTATTCGGCATTACTACTTGGAATTTATTCTTAAACTTTCCTATTGGTTATCTTGATGAATACACTTACTCAGCAGCTGATGAAGATTAGTCAGAGTTGGATTTCAGTGGATGCAGAGTTCTATTGGAAGAAGAATTGTGAGGACGCAATTGTTTTAAGGAGGGAAGGATGTGATAACCCGAACCCGGCGTGCATTTAATGACATTTAATTGCATTTAATTCAGTGTTATCTTCAATGTTAGCATTGAATTATGTGTTTATTTTTAGTTAAACACTCATTTGTAGCTTTATTTTCATACTTATGTTAATCGGTTTTATTTTTCTTGCACCTTAATGCTCGGTTTTCGATTAAATGAAAAGTAGCTCCGAGTCGGAGTAAATTTTGAACTATGTTACTTTTCAAAAATTATATTTTCTTAAATTCTTTGAGGTTTAATTGTTATTCTTCAGCATTGCATTTCGGGAGTGATAGTTAGGAAATGATTTCTAGTCCTCAACAAATAGTGAAAACTAGTGTTTGGTGTTTTAATTTTAGTAGTTTAATTGTTATTAACTGGAATTGGATTTATGTTAGTTGTTTTAGCTTTAAAATGCATAAAATAAGCTTATTTGACCAACTTAAGTTAGCTTTGACCAAGGCTTGACCAATTGACTAAGCGTCATCTTTTATTTAAAGCATGAAATAAGAGAACAAAGAAGCAAAAATCAGAAAAAAAGAAGCCATGGCCGAAACCATGGAGGAAAAAGAAAAAAAAACATTTCAACTTCAAACTTCAATTTCTTCGCGAGAGCTTCTGCGGGGTTGTTTTCGAGGCATCCCACGAGGTTTTCCTAGCGTCTAGGAGCGTCTAAGGTGAGGGTTTCATCGTTATTTGCACATTTGAAAAATTTATGTCTAAACTTTAATTTTTGGAAATTATGCGTAGATTATTATTTTAACCATTTTGTTGCTTAAAGAATGTTCCTTGTTGACTGTAGAACATGTATTTATAGTTTTTTTAGCATTTTCTACTATTGAATATTGAAATTGAAATTTAAATTGATAGTTGAATAGTAAATTATGAATAGTAAACCCCGTTTCGGTGAAGTTGCTCCGTTATGCATTTTGTTGATGTAGGAAGGTGCTAGATATGCTAGAATGCCTAAATGTGTGGTTTAACTGGATTGTGTAATGGAAAAATAGAGAAAAATGGCTTAGTGAAAGTTGGGGTCGTTTAGGTTGAGTTTGGCATTTTATCGTTTTGCGTGATGGCATTGTCTCGGGAGGCCATGGAAGCAGTTTTGGTGTGGTTATGGTGTTGGTTGGGTGTTTGGTTAGGGTAGCAGTAGTTCAAACGAGCAAAGGGGAAAATCGGGGCTTTGCGTGAATTCTAGGGTTAAATAGGGTTTCGGGATCTTTAGACGTGCCTTATAGTGAACTAGGTGGATTGGTGAAGTCGGTTTCCAAAGCTCGTGGCTTGTTTGAAATTAGTAGTGTTTTGAAAGTTGGGTTCATTTTGTGATTTTGTTTGTTTTCATAGTATAATGCCTATAGAATGCTTAATAATGCTTGTTATGCTTGTTAAGGTTGATTATGATTGAATTTGTATATCAATTTTTGATAATGCTTGTTGGTGTTGTTCTTGTTACTTAATTGATTGTAGTTGCTTATTGTGTGCTTATTGTATATCCTGTTGTTACTGACTTGTACTTCAGTGCCATGCTCGATTATCATTAAATAGCTTGTATTGCATTGCATAAGTGTCAGGCGCGTGAGTGACGGGCCTCTCTGGGTAGCCTCGGGTTGCCAGTGTTGGTTGCTCTAGCTCTGTGTCCTATTCCCTTTCTCGCTTGGGTTGCCGCCCAAGGAGTTTGGGTCGTAGAATTGACAGAGTATGTCCGGAGTACTCTAACGGAAGTTATAAGGTGGGTAGCCGGCACGTATTTGTCCGTTAAAGTCATCGAATTCGTGATCGGTACATTACTCGTTTGAGTGAACCATAGCCTTCAGAGTGTGGTATAGCTTTGAATGGTTGTGTTAATGCTTTTATTAATTGGTTATTGTATTGATTGTTTATATTGAATGCTTGCTTGTCAATTATATTGCTTAGCTGTACGTATTTGCATTGCACGAACTTCTTTCTCTCCACCTCGATATCTGTCTAACCCTTACTGAGTATACGTGTTGAGTATACTCACTCCTCACCACCACATTTCACGAAATGCCATGTTAGCTGGAAAGTTCGTGATTTCATGAAAGTTCGTGCTTAAAGAGTTGTCTTGCGTGCCTATGTGGCTTGAGTTGTCAAAGTTGTGAAGATGTATGTTTCATGTATTATATGTATTTAATATTAAAAGAATGTAATTTAAATTTAACTAGATAATTAAGGTAGAATGATAAGCTAGTTTGTAACACCCCGATCCCTCTCGAGACCGGAATTTCTAACAATCAATCTAATCACAACCTAAATCCAAACCCGGGCATAATTTTTAGGGAAAACGGACGGAGTCTCTCCTGTTTCTAGGCAAAAAGTAAACATGCGACAACATATAAATGGACCAATACCATGTCCAAACATTCAACCACCTCAAGGCCATCCGAGCCTTGATCTCAACAAGCAACCACAAGCAAATTTACATACCTTTTCAAGTACTAGACTATTCTAACTCTTCTTTTAAACAATACAAACATGTTTTGAAGTTAAGCTATGCTAACTGATTACATAAACTAGCTTATCATTTCACCTCAACTACTTAGCTAGATTTAAATTACATTTCTTTTAACAATAAATACATACAACATATGAAAGCATATATCTTTACAACTTCGACACTCAAGCCACTTAGGCACGCAAGACAACTCTTCAGGCACGAACTTTCACGAAATCACGAACTTCCAGCTAACATGACATTTCCTGAAATGTGGTGGTGAGGAGTGAGTATACACAATACGTATACTCAGTGAGGGCGAAACAGACATCGAGTTGGAGAGAAAGAAAGTCGTGCAATGCAAATAAGGCAGTTAAGCAATATAATTGATAAATAAGCAATCAAGACAAACAATCAATACAATAAGCAATTACTGAAAGCATTAACACAACCATTCAAAGCTATACCACACTCTGAAGGCTATGGTTCACTCATACGAGCAATATACCATTTCACGAGCGATACATCAATCTCGAGCTTTATGTTGACAACGATGACAATAAGCGCGCAATCACCTTATAACACCAGTTTGGAATACCCCGGAAGTATCCATCAATCTACGACCCAAATCTCCCTGGGAGGCAACCCAAGCGAGAAGAGGGAATAGCCACGGAGCTAGAGCAACCAACACTGGCAACCCGAGGCTACCCAGTGAGGCCCATCACTCACGGGTTGGCACTATGCAATGCAAGACTCGATACAAGGCGATAAACGAGCGATAGCACAACAATACAAACTAGTGACAACAAACGAGATAACAAGCAATCACAATCAATACTAGCATTCAACTAACTTTTCAAGCATAACAAACAATAATAAGCAACAACCCTAAGCATTCTATAGGCATAATATCAAGATAACAAGCAAAATCACAAATCGCCCCCAACTATCAAAACACTGCCATTTCCAAACGAGCCACGAGTTCTAGAAACCGACTTCGCCAATCCTCCTAGGTCACCATAAGGCACGTCTAAGACCCCGAAACCCTACTTTACCCTAGAATTCGCGCAAAGCCCCGATTTCCCCCTTTGCTCGTTTGAACTACAACTATACCAACCAAACACCCAACCAACGCCATAATCGCACAAAAAGTGCTTCCATGGCCTTCCGAAACAATGCCAACACGCGAAATGAGAAAATGCCAAACTCGACCTAAACGACCCCGACTTTTACCAAGGCATAATTCTCATTTTTTTCCATTACGCAACCCAAACAAACCATGTATTTAGGCGTTCTAGCATACCTAGCACATTTCTACATCAACGGATAGCATAACAGCACAACTTCATCGTTTCAAGGGTTTACTATTCATAAAACACTATTCAATTGGCATTTTAAATTGATATCTCAACATTTAACTGCAGAAAATGTTAAAAAGCTATAAATACACGTTCTACAATTGTCAAGGAATATTCTAGAAGCATCAAAACGCTTTAAACAACAATCTACGGATAAATCTCAAAAATTACAAAGTTGACATACATAACATTTAAATGCGCAAATAACGTGATTCCCTCACCTTAGAGGCTCCTAGGCGCAAGGAAAACCTCCTAGGATGTCTCGGAAACCACCCTGTGCAAGCTCACACGAAGAATCGAAGATTTGTAGTTGAATTTTTCTTTTTTTCTTCTCCCTCATTTTCGGCCCTGCTACCCACTGTTTTCAGCTGGTTTTTATTTCTTTTTCTTTGTTATTTTGCTTAATAAAGGTTGACAAAGTTGGTCAAATGGTCAAGGCTTGGTCAAACTAACTTAAACTTGGTCAAACTAGCCTATTTCATGCATTTTTAGGCTAAAAAAACTAAGGAAATATCAATTCGAGCTAACAACAATTAAATTATAAAATTTAAGGCACTAAAATACTAGTTTCACTATTTGCTGAGGATTCGAATTCATTTCCTTACTATCTCTCTCAATATGCTATGCACTTTGCGTCAACCAAGAAGTGACAATTAAACCTCAAAGAGTCTAAGAAATATATCATTTTTGGAAAGTATCATAGTTTAAAATTTACTTCGGCTCTGAGTTACTTTTCTCATTTATTTGAATGTCGAGTGATTTTAACGCAAAACAACCAAAACCGATTATTAAAATAATCAAAACAATCAAGGTTATCTATATTCATTTAAAATAATTAATTTAACTATTTTTAGAATATTTTAAAGAATTATGAAGTTAATATTAAGTTACAAATGAACAAATAAATATAAACATGTAATCAAGTGCAATTAAATATTAACATTTAAGATGGCACTTAATTAAATACAAGAGAATAAATTCAATTACTATAATTAATAGAAGTAGATAACAACCTTTCAATTATTCAATATACAATTACTAAATGCTTCCAAGAGAAATATGAAAATAGTGCAAATTGGTTGATTTAACTAATTAAACATTTAATCAAATGCAGTCAAGTGCTATTAAATGAATGCCGGGTTCGGGTTATCACATGGTTTATGTATTCAGTTAGTATAGTTTAACTTCATTGCATGTTTGTATTGTCCAAAGGAAAAGAATTAGAATGGTATGATAGTCTATTTTATGCAATGGGTTAGAATATTTTAATTGCCTAGCATGAATGTTCTTGTTAAAGATGAAAAGAGATAGGTTAGCTTTTAAATTGGAAATGTATATTTAGTTGTGTTTGCTTGTTGAGAACCAAGGCTCGGATGGCTTTGAGGTGTTTGTATGGTTGGACACGGTGCTGGTCCACTTATATGCTATTACAGGTTTTACATTTTGCCTAGGAAAATGGGAGACTCTATCCGTCTTTCCCTAAAATTTTGCCTGGGTTTGGAATTGGATTGTGATTAGATTGATAGATTAAACTTCCGGTCTCGAGAGGGATCAGGGTGTTACACAAAGTCTCCTGAAGTTTCTCCCACAAATGAGAAGTAAACCGAGGATCTCGATCTGAATCATTACTAGATGGAATCCCATGAAGTCTAACAATCTGATCCAAATAAAAATATGCCAACCCTGCAACCTCATCCCCTAACCTCATCGGAATGAAATGAGCTAACTTTGTCAAACGATCTACGAATACCCAAACCGCGTCGTTACCTCTCAGTGTTCTAGGAAAACTAGAGACGAAGTCCATCATAATATGCTCCCATTTCCACTGTGGTACTGCCAACGACTGAAGTAACCCTGCAGGTCGTTGATGTTCGGCCTTTGCTCGCTGACAAGTCAAACATCTAGATACAAACTGAGCAACCTCCCTTTTCATGTTATTCCACCAATAATGTTGCTTCAAATCCCAATACATCTTGTTTCCACCGGGATGAATGGTGTACTTAGAATTATGAGCCTCCTCCAGAATACCTCACCTCAAACCCGGTTCATCAGGAACACAAACCCTGTTCCAAAACTGAAGAATACCATCTACATGTAATTTGAAATTAGACTGATCATCCGTGATCTGATCCTTGATCTTCAGAAGTTTTGGATCAAGCTGTTGAGCATCTCTGATCTGAGACAGCAATAAAGGTTGAATATGGACATGTGAACACATTACCCCAACCTAAGTCAACTCCGGTCTCCAATAAGTGAATTTCTCAAAAACTTCCTACTTCTTGACAGCCAAACAAGAAATACTCGCGTTACGGCTAAGAGCGTCTGCCACAACATTTTCCTTCCCAGGCAGATAACTGATAGAACAATTATAATCTCTGAGAAGTTTCATCCATCTCCGTTGATGCATATTCAACTCCTTCTGTGAGAACAAGTACTTAAGACTCTTATGATCAGTGAAAATCTCGAACTTACTACTCCACAGATAATGATGCCACTTTTTCAGTGCGAATACAACTGCTGCCAATTCAAGATCATGAGTTAGATAATTCACCTCATATGGTTTCAACTTTCTGGACGCATAAGAAATAGCCCGACCATTCTGCATAAGTACACAACCCAAGCCATCCTTGGATGTATCACTGTAGATAACCATATTATCAGTCCCTTGTGGTAGAGCAAGTACTGGAGCAGTAGTCAATCTCTTTTTCAACTCCTGAAACCCACTCTCACATTTCTTATCCCAAACAAAGCTAGTCCGTTTCTGAGTTAACTTAGAAATTGGCCCTGCAATCTTGGAAAAGTCCTTGACAAACCTACGGTAATAACCCGCCGAGCCAAGAAAGCTACGAATCTCCGAAACATTCTCCGACCATTTCCAAGACATCACCACTTCACTCTTAGTGGGATCTACTGAAATACCGCTATGTGTGATCACATGACCGAGAAAAGATATACGCTGCAGCCAAAATTCACATTGGCTACACTTCGCAAACAACTGATGCTCCTGTAGCTTCTGTAAGACAAGTCGTAAATGTTGCTCGTGCTCCAATTCAGACTTAGAATAAACTAAGATATCATCAATAAAGATTACCACGAACTGATCCAAGTACGGCTACAAAACCCGATGCATAAGGTCCATGAATGCTGCCGGTGCATTAGTCAGTCCAAAGGGCATAACAACAAACTCATAATGCCCGTACCGAGTCCTGAAAGCAGACTTCGGAACATCATCCGTACGAATCCGAAGCTGATAATACCCCTGCCTCAAGTCAAACTTAGAGTAGATTTTGGCTCGCTGAAGTCGATCAAACAACTCGTCAATCAGTGGCAAAGGATACTTGTTCTTGATGGTCACTTGATTCAAACCACGATAATTGATACACAATCTCAAGGTACCATCCTTCTTCTTCACAAATAAAACAGTTGTTCCCCAGGGTGAAGAACTCTGCTGAATGAAACCCTTCTATAATAACTCTTGCAGCTGAGTTTTCAGTTCCTTAAGTTCAGCTGGTGCTATCCGGTACGCTGATTTAGAAATAAGTTGAGTGCCGGCAATAAGATTGATCGCAAACTCCACATCTCTATATGGTTGTAACCCTGGCAACTCCTCGAGAAATACATTGGGATATTCTCGAATAATAGGAACTTCCTCTAGCTTCAGCTTATCAGATGGCTTGTTGATCAAATAAGCTAGATAACCCGAACACCCCTTACTCACCAACTTAACAGCTTTAGTTGATGAGATAATAAAACTCGTCTTAGCATCCCGGTTCCCTGATACCTCAACCATTGGCTGATTTGGCAAATGAAACCGTACTACATTTGTTCTACAGTTTAGCTTAGCATCATACGTAGAAAGTCAGTCCATACGCAAGATAACATCATACCCTCGGATTGGAAATAAAATAAGGTCTGATGGAAAATCCTGACCCTTAACATGTATTTTACAGTCTTTACAAACTAAGCTAGTCACATACTTATCAGTTAAAGAAGTACTAATCTCAACCACATAAGGCAATCTTTCAGGTTGCATGTTAACACGTTGCACACAAGTAGGCGTAATGAAAGAATGCGCAGCACCAGAATCAATCAACACTTTAACAAGTTGATTGCGTATAAGGAAGTTACTTTCCACAACTGCCATATCCTCAGGTGCCTCCTCCAAATCAACTGCGTAGGACTGAGCATGAACCCGCTGCTGCTGAGGTGCACCACCAGTAGGTCGACCTTGATAACCCTGGGTCGCTGCCCGACCCTCAGTTCCCCGAAATCTAGGGCAATCCTTCACCCTATGCTGATTGCTGCCGCAACCCAAGTACGTTCCTGCCTTCGCCCTGTAGTCGGCCTCCACATGGCTTTGATGATTACAGTAAGTACACAGCGGTGATGAAGCACTGCCACTGCCCCTAGAAGAACTAGAAGCCGAGAAAGCAGCTGTACCAGCCTGCTGCTGAGGTCACACAACACTGGGCCTATATTGACCCTGAGACTGAGCCTGATAAGACCCCTGCTGAAATTGAGGCCCATAGTAACCCTGCTGACCCTGCGATCTGAAAGAACACTGTTGTACAAAAGGCCTACAACCACCCTGTAACACCCCGATCCCTCTTGAGACTGGAGGTTCTATCAATCGATCTAATCACAACCCAAACCAAACCCGGGCAAAATTTTCAGGGAAAACAGACGGAGTCTCCCCTGTTTCTAGGCGAAATGTAAAACCTGTAATAGCATATAAATGGACCACCACCGTGTCCAACCATACAAAACTTCCTCAAGGCCATCCGAGCCTCGGTTCTCAACAATTTAAACTCAGCAAGTATACATACATTTCCAATTTAAAAGCTAACCTATCTTTTTCATTTTGACAAGTACATTCAAACTAGACAATTAAACCATACTAAGATGCTGCATAAAATAAACTATCATGCCATTCTAACTCTTTTCCTTTGGACATTACAAACATGCATTGAAGTTAAGCTACATTAACTAAATACATAATCTAACTTATCAAACCATTCCATCTACTTAGCTAGATTTAAATTACATTTCTTTTAACAATAAATACATACAACATAAAAGCATACAACTTTACAACTTTGACAACTCAAGTCACATAGGCACGCAAGACAACTCTTCAAGCACGAACTTTCACGAAATCACGAACTTTCCAGCTAACATGGCATTTCCTGAAATGTGGTGGTGAGGAATGAGTATACACAGCACGTACACTCAGTGAGGGCGAGACAGTTATCGAATTGGAGAGAAAGAAAGTCGTGCAATGCAAATAAGACAGTTAAGCAATATAACTGATAAATAAGCAACCAAGACAAACAATCAATACATAAGCAATTACTGAAAGCATTAACACAACCATTCAAAGCTATACCACACTCTGACGGCTATGGTTCACTCATACGAGCATTTTACCATTTCACGAGCGATACATCAATCTCGAGCTTGATGTTGACAACGATGACAATAAGCGCGCAACCACCTTATAACACCAGTTTGGAATACCCCGGGAGTAACCATCAATTCTACGACCCAAATCTCCCTGGGAGGCAACCCAAGCGAGAAAAGGGAATAGCTATGGAGCTAGAGCAACCAACACTGGCAACCCGAGGCTACCCAGAGAGGCCCATCACTCACTTGCGGGACACTATGCAGTGCAAGACTCGATACAAGGCAATAAACGAGCGATAGCACAACAATACAAACTAGTGACAACAAACGAGATAACAAGCAATCACAATCAATACTAGTATTCAACTAACTTTTCAAGCATAACAAGCAATAATAAGCAACAATAACACCAATTAAACAAGTATACCAAGCAACCCTAAGCATTCTATAGGCATAATATCAAGATAACAAGCAAAATCACACATCGGCCCCAACTATCAAAACACTACCATTTCCAAACGAGCCACGAGTTCTGGAAACCGACTTCGCCAATCCTCCTAGGTCACCATAAGGCACGTCTAAAGACCTCAAAACCCTACTTTACCCTAGAATTCACGCAAAGTCCCGATTTTCCCCTTTGCTCGTTTGAACTACCGCTACCTCAACCGATCACCCAACCAATGCCATAATCGCACCAAAAGTGCTTCCATGGCCTCCCAAAACAATGCCATCACGCAAAATGAGAAAATGCAAAACTCGAACTAAACGACCCCGACTTTCACCAGGGCATATTTCCCATTTTTTTCATTACGCAACCTAAACAAATCATGCATTAAGACATTATAGCATACCTAGCACCTTTTAACTTCAACAGACAGCATAACAGCGCAACTTTATTGTTTGAAGGGTTTACTATTCATGTTTTACTATTCAACTAACAAATTATATTTCAATTTCAATATTCAACCGCAGAAAATGTTAAAAAGCTATAAATACATGTTCTACGATTGCCAGAGAAAATTCTACAAGCCTCAAAACGATCAAAATAACATTCTACGGATAAAATCCAAAAAATTAATGTTAAAGCATAAAACTTTCAACTGCGCAAATAAACATGAAACCCTCACCTTAGACGCTCCTAGACGCTAGGAAAACCTCGTAGGATGCCTCGGAAACCTCCCCGTGCAAGCTCACGCGAAGATTCGAAGATTTTGGCTTGAATTCTTTTTTTTTCTTCTGTCATATTTTCGGCCCTGCTTGCTTCTATTTCAGCTCTGTTTTTTATTTATTTATTGCTATTTTAGGCTATTAAAAAGAGGCACAAGGTCAAAATGGTCAATCCCCTTGGTCAAACGACTTAAAAATTGGTCAAACTAGCCTATTTCATGCATTTTTAGGCTAAAACAACTAAGGAAATATCAATTCTAGCTAACAACAATTAAATTATAAAATTTGAGGCACTAAAATACTAGTTTCACTATTTGTTGAGGACTAGGAACCGCTCTCTGATTATCGTTCTCGATATGCTATGCACTTTGCGTCAATAAAGAAGTGACAGTTAAATCTCAAAGAATCTAAGAAATATATCATTTTTGGAAAGCATCATAGTTTAAAATTTACTCCGGCTCGGAGCTACTTTTCATTTAATTGAAAACCGAGTGATTTTAATGCAAGACAACCAAAACTGATTATTAAAATAATCAAAGCAATCAAGGTAATCAATATTCATTTAAAATAATTAATTTAACTATTTCTAGAACATTTTAAAGAATTATGAAGTTAATATTAAGATACAAATGAAAGTTAATATAACACGTAGTCAATTACAATCAAACCCTAACATTTAAGATGACATTAATTAATCACAAGAGAATAAATTCAATTACTATAATCATTAGAAATAGATAATAATCTTTTAATTATTCAATACACAACTACTAAATATTTCCAAGAGAAATATTAAAATAGTACAAAATGGTTGATTTAACTAATTAAACATTTAATCAAATGTAGTCAAGTGCTATTAAATGCATGCCAGGTTCGAGTTATCACATCCTTCCCCCCTTAAAACAATTGCGTCCTCGCAATTCTTCTTCCAATAGAACTCAGCATCACCTAAAATCCAACGCTGACTAGCCTTCATTAGCTACTGATCAAGTATTTAATCAAGATGACCAATAGGAAAGTTCAAGTAGAAATGCCAAGTAGTAACGCCAAATAGAAGCTCGAATGCAGATACCGTACAAGAATCCCGTTGACACGAATACTGAAGAAGAATAAATTCCAACCAAGGCGGGGAGATAATACCAACAAAGACTAAAGCAAAGATACTGTAGATGTTATCAATATCACATACTAATGGCAAGAAGAGTACCGAAGGAATACCCTATTTAAGAATCTTCAATAGAAGTCTAACAAGTACCCAATAAGAAAGTTAAGAGATAGCCAGAGTAGATGCACCTCATGCAGTGCTGATTACCGTAAATAGACCTAGCTGAAAGTTCTGTAAAGGAATATAGAGAAGAATACCAAAGGCCAACCTCTAAATGAAATCTTCCAATCACTGAGTTCCTACCGCAACATCTTAGTCAAACAGCAAGTATAGATTTTCCCCTGAGTGGAAAGGCCGAAGGAGAAGCCGTAAACAGTACAAGATAATATGTCCAAACAGAATTCCAAGTGTAGGATCTTCCAATAAATGCCAATAAGGAAAATACCAATAGAATGCCCAATAAGAATTTCAAAGAATACCATAAGTAGTATTATACAATAAGTCTGATAGGAACTCCAAATACCAAACCTACTGAGGAACACTGAAAAAAAATATCCAAAACAATGCTCCAATAAGAAAGTAGCCAAGTTTGCCCAATAAGTAAATACTAAATAATTGGCCACTGAGAATTCCATAAAATACCATTGAAGAATTTCCAAGCAGGAATGCCAGTATCACACCAATAAAGACCGAGACACATATGCCGTAGATAATACCATACAGTAAGTCTGATTGAGATCTCAATAGCCAAGTCCACCGAGAAGTGCCAACAAAAGATTCCAAAGAATACCCAATAAGAAAACCAAAGAATGCTCTCCAAAGAACAGCCAAATAGAACCTTAAAAGAAAACTACTCTTTCATAGCTATTAAGCACAGAAGAGGACCCTAGAGATTCGCCAATAACCGAGCTCCAAAAGCAAACACCAACTTCCAAATCAAGGCTAGTTAAATGCCATTCATTTCCTGCCAACCCATACACCTTGGAAGGCTAGCTGTGAACCACTTTCTTCAGGGGAGGAAAAGGACTTACTTACCATTTCCATAGGACATGTATGAATGCCAATATATCACAGTTATATACATGCCTTAAACTATTATGTAAGCAAGTTTACAAAACAGTTTATTCAACAAAGTCACTCAAGCACGGCAATCAAGTCAAGCACAACATAATCAATTCAAATCACGGCATAGCTAATTCAAGACATTCTATACACTCATTACAAGTAATACTTCAAGCAAATAACAATTCACAAGGTCAATTCAATTCACGGTGCCAATTCAATAAGTCAATTCGATAGGCAACTAGACATTTCACCTTTCTTGAGAAACATTTAACACATAACACATAACTTTATCACATAAGTGCATACATTCAAGTCAAGACACACAATCTCACATACAAGCATACACTTTCAAGACACACTTAACAAACACACATTCAAGGGTCACTACCCACCAGACTGAGGACCCTGTCCTGGCTTATGAGCTAGACAAGCTCTGATACCACCTGTAACACCCCGATCCCTCTCGAGACCGGAGGTTCTATCAATCGATATAATCACAACCCAAACCAAACCCGGGCAAAATTTTTAGGGAAAAACGAACGGAGTCTCCCCTGTTTCTAGGCAAAATGTAAAACCTGTAATAGCATATAAATGGACCACCACCGTGTCCAACCATACAAAACTTCCTCAAGGCCATCCGAGCCTCGGTTCTCAACAATTTAAACTCAGCAAGTATACATACATTTCCAATTTAAAAGCTAACCTATCTTTTTTCATTTTGACAAGTACATTCAAACTAGACAATTAAACCATACTAAGTTGCTGCATAAAATAAACTATCATGTCATTCTAACTCTTTTCCTTTGGACATTACAAACATGCATTGAAGTTAAGCTACATTAACTAAATACATAATCTAACTTATCAAACCATTCCAACTACTTAGCTAGATTTAATTACATTTCTTTTAACAATAAATACATACAACATAAAAGCATACAACTTTACAACTTTGACAACTCAAGTCACATAGGCACGCAAGACAACTCTTCAAGCACGGACTTTCACGAAATCACGAACTTTCCAGCTAACATGGCATTTCCTGAAATGTGGTGGTGAGGAGTGAGTATACACAGCACGTACACTCAGTGAGGGCGAGACAGTTATCGAATTGGAGAGAAAGAAAGTCGTGCAATGCAAATAAGACAGTTAAGCAATATAACTGATAAATAAGCAACCAAGACAAACAATCAATACATAAGCAATTACTGAAAGCATTAACACAACCATTCAAAGCTATACCACACTCTGACGGCTATGGTTCACTCATACGAGCATTGTACCATTTCACGAGCGATACATCAATCTCGAGCTTGATGTTGACAACGATGACAATAAGCGTGCAACCACCTTATAACACCAGTTTGGAATACCCCGGGAGTAACCATCAATTCTACGACCCAAATCTCCCTGGGAGGCAACCCAAGCGAGAAAAGGGAATAGCTACGGAGCTAGAGCAACCAACACTGGCAACCCGAGGCTACCCAGAGAGGCCCATCACTCACGTGCGGGACACTATGCAGTGCAAGACTCGATACAAGGCAATAAACGAGCGATAGCACAACAATACAAACTAGTGACAACAAACGAGATAACAAGCAATCACAATCAATACTAGCATTCAACTAACTTTTCAAGCATAACAAGCAATAATAAGCAACAATAACACCAATTAAACAAGTATACCAAGCAACCCTAAGCATTCTATAGGCATAATATCAAGATAACAAGCAAAATCACAAATCGGCCCCAACTATCAAAACACTACCATTTCCAAACGAGCCACGAGTTCTGGAAACCCACTTCGCCAATCCTCCTAGGTCACCATAAGGCACGTCTAAAAAACTCAAAACCCTACATTACCCTAGAATTCACGCAAAGTCCCGATTTCCCCTTTGCTCGTTTGAACTACCGCTACCTCAACCGATCACCCAACCAATGCCATAATCGCACCAAAAGTGCTTCCATGGCCTCCCGAAACAATGCCATCACGGAAAGCGAGAAAACGCTAAACTCGAACTAAACGACCCTGACTTTTACCAGGGCATATTTCCCATTTTGTTCATTGCGCAATCTAAACAAATCATGCATTTAGACATTATAGCATACTAGCACCTTTTCACATCAACAGACAGCATAACAGCGCAACTTTATCGTTTGAAGGGTTTACTATTCATGTTTTACTATTCAACTAACAAATTATATTTCAATTTAAATATTCAACCGCAGAAAATGTTAAAAAGCTATAAATACATGTTCTACGATTGCTAGAGAAAATTCTACAAGCCTCAAAACGATCAAAATAACATTCTACGAATAAAATCCAAAAATTAAGGTTAAAGCATAAAACTTTCAAATGCGCAAATAAACATGAAACCCTCACCTTAGATGCTTCTAGACGCTAGGAAAACCTCGTAGGATGCCTCGGAACCCGCCCCGTGCAATCTCACGCGAAGATTTTGGCTTGAAATTTTTTTTTCTTCTCTCATATTTTCGGCCTTGCTTGCTTCTGTTTCAGCTCTGTTATTTATTTATTTATTGCTATTTTAGGCTATTAAAAAGAGGCACAAGGTCAAAATGGTCAATCCCCTTGGTCAAAGCACTTAAAAATTGGTCAAACCAGCCTATTTCATGCATTTTTAGGCTAAAACAACTAAGGAAATATCAATTCTAGCTAACAACAATTAAATTATAAAATTTAAGGCACTAAAATACTAGTTTCACTATTTGTTGAGGACTAGGAACCACTCTCTAACTATCGCTCTCAATATGCTATGCACTTTGCGTCAACAAAGAAATGACAGTTAAATCTCAAAGAATCTAAGAAATATATCATTTTTGGAAAGCATCATAGTTTAAAATTTACTCCGGCTCGGAGCTACTTTTCATTTAATTGAAAACCGAGTGATTTTAATGCAAAACAACCAAAACCCATTGTTAAAATAATCAAAGCAATCAAGGTAATCAATATTCATTTAAAATAATTAATTTAACTATTTCTAGAACATTTTAAAGAATTATGAAGTTAATATTAAGATACAAATGAAAGTTAATATAACACGTAGTCAAATACAATCAAACCTTAACATTTAAGATGACATTAATTAATCACAAGAGAATAAATTCAATTACTATAATCATTAGAAATATATAATAATCTCTTAATTATTCAATACACAACTACTAAATACTTCCAAGAGAAATATTAAAATAGTGCAAATTGGTTGATTTAACTAATTAAACATTTAATCAAATGTAGTCAAGTGCTATTAAATGCATGCCAGGTTCGGGTTATCACATCTTTCCCCCCTTAAAACAATTGCGTCCTCGCAATTCTTCTTCCAATAGAACTCAGCATCACCTAAAATCCAACTCTGACTAGCCTTCATTAGCTACTGATCAAGTATTTAATCAAGATGACCAATAGGAAAGTTCAGGTAGAAATGCCAAGTAGTAACACCAAATAGAAGCTCGAATGCAGATACCGTACAAGAATCCTGTTCACACGAATACTGAAGAAGAATAAATTCCAACCAAGAGCGCCGAGATAATACCAACAAAGACTAAAGCAAAGATACTGTAGATATTATCAATACCACATACTAATGGCAGGAAGAGTACCGAAAGAACACCCTATTTAAGAATCTTCAATAGAAGTCCAACAAGTACCCAATAGGAAAGTTAAGAGATAGCCAGAGTAGATGCACCTCATGCAGTGCTGATTACCGTAAATAGACCCAGCTGAAAGTTCTGTAAAGGAATATAGAGAAGAATACCAAAGGCCAACCTCTAAATGAAATCTTCCAACCACTGAGTTCCTACCGCAACATCTTAGTCAAACAGCAAGTATAGATTTTCCCTTGAGTGGAAAGACCGAAGGAGAAGCCATAAACAGTACAAGATAATATGTCCAAACAGAATTCCAAGTGTAGGATCTTCCAATAAATGCCAATAAGGAAAATACCAATAGAACGCCCAATAAGAATTTCAAAGAATACCACAAGTAGTATTATACAATAAGTCTGATAGGAACTCCAAATACCAAACCTACTAAGGAACACTGAAAAAAAATATCCAAAACAATGCTCCAATAAGAAAGTAGCCAAGTTTGCCCAATAAGTAAATACTAAATAATTGGCGACTGAGAATTCCACAAAATACCATTGAAGAATTTCCAAGCTGGAATGCCAGTATCACACCAATAAAGACCGAGACACATATGCCGTAGATAATACCATACAGTAAGTCTGATTGAGATCTCAATAGCCAAGTCCACCGAGAAGTGCCAACAAAAGATTCCAAAGAATACCCAATAAGAAAACCAAAGAATGCTCTCCAAAGAACAGCCAAATAGAACCTTAAAAGAAAACTACTCTTTCACAGCTATTAAGCACATAAGAGGACCATAGAGATTCATCAATAACCGAGCTCCAAAAGCAAACACCAACTTCCAAATCAAGGCTAGTTAAATGCCATTCATTTCCTGCCAACCCATACACCTTGGGAGGCTAGCTGTGACCCACTTTCTTCAGGGGAGGAAGAGGACTTACTTACCATTTCCATAAGACATGTATGAATGCCAATATATCATAGTTATACACATGCCTTAAACTATTATTTAAGCAAGTTTACAAAACAGTTTATTCAACAAAGTCACTCAAGCACGGCAATCAAGTCAAGCACAACATAATCAATTCAAATCATGGCATAGCTAATTCAAGATATTCTATACACACATTACAAGTAATACTTCAAGCAAATAACAATTCACGAGGTTGATACAATTCACGATGCCAATTCGATAGGTCAATTCCTTAGGCAACTAGACATTTCACCTTTCTTGAGAAACATTTAACACATAACACATAACTTTATCACATAAGTGCATACATTCAAGTCAAGACACACAATCTCACATACAAGCATACACTTTCAACACACACTTAACAAGCACACATTCAAGGGTCACTACCCACCAGACTGAGGACCCTGTCCTGGCTTATGAGCTAGACAAGCTCTGATACTACCTGTAACACACCGATCCCTCTCGAGACCAGAGGTTCTATCAATCGATCTAATCACAACCCAAACCAAACCCAAGCAAAATTATCAGGGGACACGGACGGAGTCTCCCCTGTTTCTAGGTGAAATGTAAAACCTGTAATAGCATATAAATGGACCACCACCGTGTCCAACCATACAAAACTTCCTCAAGGCCATCTGAGCCTCGGTTCTCAACAATTTAAACTCAGCAAGTATACATGCATTTCCAATTTAAAAGCTAACCTATCTTTTTCATTTTGACAAGTACATTCAAACTAGACAATTAAACCATACTAAGCTGCTGCATAAAATAAACTATCATGCCATTCTAACTCTTTTCCTTTGGACATTACAAACATGCATTGAAGTTAAGCTACATTAACTAAATACATAATCTAACTTATCAAACCATTCCATCTACTTAGCTAGATTTAAATTACATTTCTTTTAACAATAAATACATACAACATAAAAGCATACAACTTTACAACTTTGACAACTCAAGTCACATAGGCACGCAAGACAACTCTTCAAGCACGAACTTTCACGAAATCACGAACTTTCCAGCTAACATGGCATTTCCTGAAATGTGGTGGTGAGGAGTGAGTATACACAGCACGTACACTCAGTGAGGGCGAGACAGTTATCGAATTGGAGGGAAAGAAAGTCGTGCAATGCAAATAAGATAGTTAAGCAATATAACTGATAAATAAGCAACCAAGACAAACAATCAATACATAAGCAATTACTGAAAGCATTAACACAACCATTCAAAGCTATACCATAATCTGACGGCTATGGTTCACTCATACGAGCATTGTACCATTTCACGAGCGATACATCAATCTCGAGCTTGATGTTGATAACGATGACAATAAGCGCGCAACTACCTTATAACACCAGTTTGGAATACCTTGGGAGTAACCATCAATTCTACGACCCAAATCTCCCTGGGAGTCAACCTGTGATGCCCAAGATTTAGCCATGCATTCAATTACTGTTGTATCCCTTGTTTGCGCATCTCCTTCTGTGCCTTATTAATTGTCTTCTTAAGTTACTATTTACTCCATTTTTAAACTACATTCTATTGGTTAATTAGTATTTTTATTAAATCATATTAATTGTAAAAGTAGTGAAAAAAATGTGTAATTGAGCTAGAAGCGATAGAAGAGTTCGTTTAGAAAATGATTGTAGTAGTTCAATGAATAGTGTTACGTAATAACTTTATTGATTTAATTAGCTAGCCTATGTTTTACACATTAGCCTCGTTTTGGAGCTAGGAACGCGCATTTTAAAAGCCACGTAAGCACCCAATCAAGACCCCACCTTAGCCATTCATTAAATAGACTTATTTAGCTCATAACCTAACAAAGAAAAATAAAAGCTGAAAAAAGAGGCAGCTAGGTCGACAGCAGCAAACAGTGGGAAAACAACAATTTTTGCTCTTCAATCCTTTATTTCAAGCCACTCCAAGCCTTGAGCAACTAGTGTAGGGTGTTTACAAGCTTCCTAGGTGCTCCTACGCGCATAAGTGAGGGATTTCACGGCCTATTTTCGCATTTCTAAATAGTTGTCAATTTCTTGATTTGTTGAAAATGTGATCAAATGCTATTGTATTAATTATCTATGCTATTATACCATGTATATGAATGCTAGGGAACACATTTGAGCCATCGTTTCGCTTTTTAAACGGTTAGAATCGTTAGTTTGATTTTTAGGGTGAATAGTGACTTTTTTCTAGGGTTTTGCGTAAGTGCTCGAATTAGCTTGATTCAATGCTTCTAATAGATGCCTTAGGTGCTAGTGAAGGTAACCTAATAGCCCCGTTCACTTGCATTGTCCTTAAATCGCTTAAAATGTAAAATAGTCGACTTTAAATTGGGGCTTTCGGGGTTAATGCGAATCCAGGTGGATTCGGGCTTCACTTCTAGTATTCTTAGGCTACCTAGGTGCTATAGAAGCTTTGATATCCCTTCTTTGAAGCCCGGATAAGGTATGTGTAGTTTAAAGCCATAAGAGGGAATTTGGGGCTTTCGGGGTAATCACAGCCATTTGAATGTGTTAGAGGGTTGAGAGGGTACATTGAGGGTTAGTTAGAAGGTTGGGAGAGTTTCCTTTGAAAATGGAATCATTAACCTTGGTTTGGAAGAGAAATAGTTTGAAAAACAAAGGGTTTTAGGTGCAATTTCGGTTGTCTCACACTTCTAAATGCATGGCAGGACTTCTTGACTGTTTATATGTGATTTTAAATTAATTTGGAGCTTTTGGTATGATTCTATGCTTATTTTGTAAATGTCCCTTTGTAAAACTACTTATTAGCTTATATAATTGCTTCTATTCTAATTGCCTCGAGGTCAACCTACTTTGTTGATCCTCCTATGTGTTAATGCTTATATTATTGCTATTAACTTGCCATTGTTAAGTGCATTGCATAGTGGTTGCACAACCATAGTGTCAGGGGCGGATGTGTTGAATATCGGCTGGGCGGCAGAGGGCTTGCCGGTGGATATTCAAACTCCGTGCCCTAGTCCCTCATTCGCCTAGTCCGGAGATTGCCAGGGGATGTTGGGTCATAGGATTATCGGGATATATCCGGAGTACACCCACCGGAGTGTTTGGGGATTATGCCGGCTTATCGTGATCGTGCTCGTGGTTTGTGGAACGTGATTGAAGACCTGTGAAGATTGGTGTATAGGGGTTTGTGAAATGTATCCTTTAAATGTGTGGTTATTTGAGTTAACATTGTTTCTTTAATTGTCTAAGTGTTATTGTTGTTGTATAATTGTATTATCTATTGCATTGCACGCCCCGGGACTATATCCCTCACTGGGCAACAGTGGTTGCTCATACCTCGATATATGTTTCAGGAGACGCTGAGGGTGATCCCCAGCTTGTTGAGTTAGTTGAGGAGGAGGAAGTTCAGACAAATCCTTTACCTTAGTTGTTGTGCCTGATTGCTTGAGGTGGTTTAATTTCTTGCTGCTATGTGGAAGGCTCAACTAATTATCTTATGTCTTATTTTGTGGCCTAAGGGCTATGTATATGTTTGTTGTGTAAAGTTGAAGGATAGTAGATTGAAGTGTAGAATTGGACACCCATGTCTTGTAATAACTTTTATTCTTGCTTTTATTTCCTTGTATGCTTGGGAGTGAATGGCTAATGTAGAATGCCTTATCTTTTAAGTTGTTTTTAATGTTATCCTAGAATGTCATGACTACTACTATGTTGTAAACAAAGTTCTTGCATGCTTGTGTGGTTTTGGAGTTGTTGTTGCTTTGAGGCTCGGATGGCCTTGAATCTTTATTTATAGAGCCTTGAAAAGTTTGTTTACCTTGTAGATACCTTATTTTCAAGTTTACAGGTGTTCAGAAAGTCCACGGTATAGTGGAGACTCTGTCCGTGTGTCGGGTCCGGACTTAACCTTTAGTTGGGGGTTGGGTCGGGGCGTGACATTTAAGTGATATTAGAGCTATAGATTGCATGAAGCCGGGTTAAATTTCTCGGTCTGTGGGTAGAGATTTGTTATGTGACTTTGTGAATACATGAGTCTTTGATTTTGATTTGCCTAAGTGAAATTTGAATTAGGGATGAACATGCTAGCATGGAAATAGAATATCAAGAGTCTAGAATGTCAAATATGATCTAATGAGTTATGTGTACTTCAAGAATGTAGAATATTTATTTGAACTTCTATGTACTTGACTTTATGTGAATCTATTTGGACTTTTCTTTATGTGTTTACTTATAAATTGCATATATACATATATATACCTGTCATAACACTTTGCATTTTAGCTATTCGAGATGGGGCCCCGCCGTCATACTGAGAATCAGAATGTTGGTGGAGAACCCGAGGGGGTTCATGGGCAAGAAGCTGAGGTGGCCGAAAATGCACCGAAGGTTCAAGAACCGAGCACTGCACAGATCTTGGCCACGATGGCCACTGCTATGAACACTATCGCCCAGTTTGTGACACAGCAGGGTCGGCCGGGGGTCGTAGGAGGTAATCAGGTTGCGAGAGCCGAAGGTAGTGGCCCTACCGGAGGGAATCTGTATGATCGGTTTATTCATCATGGGGCCTATACTTTCTTTGGAGAACCGGACGATATGAAGGCTAAGATGTGGCTGAGGAAGTTCGAGAGAGTGGCCGCAATACTCGAGTGCCATGATGACAGGAAGATTACTTATGCCACTTTCCTTCTCGAGGGTGATGCTGAAGATTGGTGGCGTACCGTCAGTGAGAAATGGGAAGCCGATGGGGTTTATCATTCGTGGGCCGACTTTGTCCGAAAATTCTGAGACAAGTACATATCGGTGGTTGCCCGCGAGAGGCGTCAATCAGAGTTCATAAACTTGAAACAGGGGAGTATGACAATAGATCAATATGAGGCTACTTTTACCCGGCTTTCACGTTACGTGCCAGCTTTGATACAGCCGGAGGACATGAAGATCCAGAGGTTCATCCTGGGTTTGAGGAGGGATATTATGCTGAATTTGTCTGCAAATGATTTTCCTAACTATGCTGCAGTAGTTCGAGCTGCCTTGAGATATGAGAAATGCAAGGCCGATGTGTTAGCCGAGACCAGTCAATCGAGTAAGCGGTTTCAGTCTCAGAGTCAAGGGTACCAGGGGCAGACTTTATCAGTTCGGAAGAGTACACAGCCGAGGCAGACTCAGAGTTATACAGGGCCTACTCAGACTCAAACACGATCGGTTCAGAGTCAGACTCAGAGTCAATTCCGTCCAGCAGTTTCTCGTTCGCAGTAGGGTAGTTCAGCTACCTCTACTTACAGAGCTCCTTCGGGAGGCACTGTTGCAAGACGTCACCAGCAGTGCAGCTTCTGTCAGCGCCAGGGCCACACTGAGGATGTTTGTTGGAAGAAACATAACAAATGTAAAGGTTGCAGTAGTGATCAGCACAGGGTTAAAGACTGTCAGAAATTTAAGGACCCTAGGGGTCAGACATCAGCTCAGAACTCTCAGACCAGGGCACCAGCTGCAGCACCACCACCACGAGGTCAGGTCCGTGTATTTGCTTTGGATGCTGAGGAGCTTCCAGATACTACCGTTGTGGTAGAAGGTATTTTTCTTCTTAATGATCAATCAGTTAAGGTTTTAATTGATTCTGGGGCTTCGCATTCTTTTATTACTCTTACTTGTGCACAAAATGCTAAACTGAAACATGATAAACTGTTGCATGAGATTGTGGTTTATACTCCTATGGGTCCGAAGTTTGTTACTAGATCTATTTGTAGAGCATGTAGTATATTTATTGAGGGTCTTGTTTTCCCTGCTGATTTGATTATCCTACCCTTCATTGACTTTGAAATTATATTGGGGATGGACTGGTTAAGTAAATATTATGCCCAGCTTGATTGTAGAAAGAAGATTGTGTATCTAGAAATGCCCGACCAGCCTGTACTTAAAATAGTTGGTAGTAGAAAATCTACGGGAACTCCTATTATTTCTTCTATTAGAGCATCTAAATTATTGAGCAAGGGTTGTGAGGCTTATCTTGCTTATTTGATTAATCAACCTGTGGATCAATTGAAATTGAATGATGTACCTATCGTGAGGGAGTTTCCGGGGGTCTTTCCTGAGGAATTACCTGGGTTACCGCCTGATAGAGAGATAGAGTTCATGATTGACTTACTGCCGGGGACTTCACCTATCTCTAGGACTCCATACAGAATGGCTCCACCTGAGTTGCAGGAACTGAAAGTTCAATTGCAAGGCTTGCTTGAGAAGGGATTCATTCAGCCGAGTTCTTCGCCTTGGGGTGCGCCAGTCCTATTTGTTAAAAAGAAAGACGGATCTCTTCGCCTATGCATTAATTATCGGGGTCTTAATCAGGTAACCATCAAAAATAAATATCCTTTGCCTTTAATTGAAGAGTTATTTGATCAGTTGCAAGGCGCCAGGGTATTCTCTAAATTTGATCTGAGGCAGGGCTATTATCAGCTGAGGATTAAGAAAGATGATGTTCCTAAAACTGCTTTCAGAACTCGATATGGCCATTATGAGTTTGTTGTCTTGCTGTTTGGTCTTATTAATGCTCCCGCCGCATTCATGGATTTAATGCAAAGGGTATTCCGTCCTTTTCTGGACCAATTTGTGGTCATATTCATTGATGATATTCTTGTCTATTCTAAATCTGAGGCGGAACATGAACAGCATCTCAGAGTTGTGTTGCAGACTCTTCAGGAGCATCAGTTATTTGCAAAGTTTAGCAAATGTGAATTTTGGCTTAAGCAAGTTGCTTTTCTTGGCCATATTATCTCGCAGGATGGTATTTCTGTTGATCCAGCGAAGATTGAAGTGGTGTTATCTTGGAAACGACCTGAAACTGTTACAAAAATTCGTAGCATCCTTGGTTTAGCTGGGTATTATCGGAGGTTTGTCAAGGATTTCTCTAAGATTGCAGGGCCTTTAACTCAACTTACTCAAAAGAAAACAGTATTTGACTGGAGTGATAAATACGAGGCCAGCTTCCAGGAATTGAAGAAGAGATTGACTACAGCTCCTATCCTTGCGTTACCTGAGGGTTATGATAATCTGGTGATCTATAGTGATGCTTCGAAGGAAGGTCTGGGTTGTGTATTGATGCAGAATGGCCGGGTTATTGCTTATGCTTCTAGGAAACTAAAACCTTATGAACTCAACTATCCGACTCATGATCTTGAGCTTGCAGCTATCATTCTTGCATTAAAGAAATGGCGTCATTATCTCTGGGGCAACAAGTTTGAAATCTTTACAGATCATAAGAGCTTGAAATATCTGTTTTCCCAGAAAGAGTTGAACATGAGGCAGAGGCGTTGGCTGGAATTACTTGAGGACTATAACTGCACTATTAACTATCTTCCGGGCAAGGCCAATATTGTTGCTGATGCTTTGAGCCGAAAGGCTACTGTTGCTAGTTTGATTATCAAGAGTTAGGATTCATGGAAGAATTATGCTTGTGGAAGACTAGTACTTCAAATTCTGGTATTCAATTCGCAAGTTTGCAGATTCAATCTTTGTTATTATCCAGGATTCGAGAAGCTCAACAGGTTGATCTTCAATTGTTGAAAGTCTTAGAGAACTCTAAAGGGGGAGAGTCAGATTTCAAACTGCACGACGATGGTATTCTCAAATTCAAAGGTAGAATCTGTATTCCGAGTGACCCAACTTTGAAGAAGGATATTCTTACTGAGGCACACAGTTCTAGATATACTATCCATCCAGGCTGTAACACCCCGATCCCTCTCGAGACCGGGAGTTCTATCAATCGATCTAATCACAACCCAAACCAAACCCGGGCATAATTTTCAGGGAAAATGGATGGAGTCTCCCCTGTTTCTAGGCGAAATGTAAAACCTGCGACAGCATATAAGAGGACCAATACCATGTCCAAACATTCAACCACCTCAAGGCCATCCGAGCCTCGGTTCTTAGCAATTAAACTCAGCAACTATACATACATTTCCAATTTAAAAGCTAACCTATCTCTTTCATTTTGACAAGTACATTAAAACAAGACAATTAAACCATACTAAGCTACTGCATAAAATAAACTATCATGCCATTCTAATTTTTTTCCTTTGGTCTTTACAAACATACATTGAAGTTAAACTTTGCTTACTGATTATATAAAATAGCTTATCAATTTACCTCAACTACTTAGCTAGATTTAAATTACATTTCTTTTAACAATAAATACATACAATACATAAAAGCATACATCCTTTACAACTTTGACAACCAAGCCACATAGGCACGCAAGACAACTCTTTAGGCAACAAACTTCCACGAAATCACGAACTTCCAGCTAACATGACATTTCCTGAAAATTATGCCCGGGTTTGGTTTGGGTTGTGATTAGATCGATTGATAGAACTCCCGGTCTCGAGAGGGATCGGGGTGTTATAGGTGGTATAAGAGCTTGTTAGCTTATAAGCCGGGACATGGTCCTCAGTTTGGTGGGTAGTGATCCTTGAATGTATGCTTGTTAAGTGTGTCTTGAAAGTGTGTGCATGTATGTGAGATTGTGTCTTGACATGAATGTGTGCTCCTATGTGATATAGTTATGTGTTATGTGTTAATTGTGTGCTAAGTGAAGTAAAGTGTCTAGTTGTGCATTGAATTGACCTATCGAATCGACCTCGTGAATTATTACTTGCTTAAAGTATTGCTTGTAATGTGTGTATTGAAATGTCTTGAATTAGCTATACCGTGATTTGAATTGATTATGCTGTGCTTGACTTGATTGTTATGCTTGAGTGACCTTGTTGAATAAACTATTTTGTAAACTTGCTCGCATAATAGCTTAAGGCATATGTATAACTGTGTTATATTGGCATTCATACATGTCCTATTGAAATGGTAAGTAAGTCCTCTTCCTCCCCTGAAGAAAGTGGTTCACCGCTGGCTTTTCAAGGTGTATGGATTGGCAGGAAATGAACGGCATTTGACTAGCCTTTATTTGGGAATTGGTGTTTGCTTTTGGAGCTCGGTTATTGGCGAATCTCTATGGTCTTCCTCTGTGCTTAACAGTTGTGAAATAATAGCTTTCTCTTCGGGTTTATTTGGTTGTTCTTTGGAGCATTCTTTGGTTTTCTTAATGGGTATTCTTTGGAGACTTCTGTTGGCATTTCTCGGTGGATTTGGCTATTGGGATTTCAATCGGCCTTACTGCACAGTATTATCTAGGGTATATGTGTCTCTGTCTTTATTGGTATGATACTGGCATCCCTGATTGGAAATTCTTCAATGATAATTTCTGGAATTCTCAGTGGCCAATTATTTAGTATTTATTTATTAGGCAAACTTGGCTACTTTCTTATTGGAGCATTGTCTCAGATATCTTCTTCAGTGTTCCTCAGTAGGTTTAGTATTTGGAGTTCCTATCAAACTTATTGAATAATACTACTTATGGTATTCTTTGAAATTCTTATTGGGCGTTCTATTGGTATTTTCCTTATTGGCAAAGTTGTATGAAGTTCTCACTTGGCAAACAGTGAAGAGGCCTCAGAGTTTGGTTTCGGTATATTGTTCACCAGTTCGGTGTTTATCCTTGGAGTTTCATCAATCTGGGAAACTATATTTATTATTCAACTTGATTGTCTTATTGGGCACATTATTTTCTCTCTGCTATTTCCTTTGATATTCTTCTCAGCATTTGATAGCAAAACTCAGAATTTAGTTTGTGGTTCCTTGGCGTTATGATTTGGAAGGCTTCTTTGGACCTTTGAAATATATTTGATTGGGTTCTTAGTATATTTTCTTCAGCACTCTTAACAAGGAATTCTTCTATGAAATTCATGACCAGTGGGGTAGCTATTTGGACCTCTGGATGGAACCTTTGATTGGGCCTTTATTTGGTTTTTTGCTTGGGGATTCTCGGGCAGTAATAGTTAGACTTCTATTGAAGATTCTTAAATAGGGTATTCCTTCGGTACTCTTCCTGCCATTAGTATGTGGTATTGATAACATCTACAGTATCTTTGATTTAGTCTTTGTTGGTATTATCTCAGCACTCTTGGTTGGAATTTATTCTTCTTCGGTATTCGTGTCAACGGGATTCTTGTACAGTATCTGCATTTGAGCTTCTATTTAGCGTTACTACTTGGCATTTCTACTTGAACTTTCCTATTGGTCATCTTGATTAAATACTTTTTTAGTAGCTAATGAAGACTAGTCAGAGTTGGATTGTAGATGATGCAGAGTCCTATTGGAAGAAGAATTGCGAGGACGCAATTGTTTTTAGTGGGGAAGGATGTGATAACCCGAACCCGGCATGCATTTAATAGCACCTGACTGCATTGGATTAAATGTTTAATTAGTTAAATCAACCAATTTGCACTATTTTAATATTTCTCTTGGAAGTATTTAGTAGTTGTAAATTGAATAATTAAAAGATTATTACCTATTCCTGATAATTATAGTAATTGAATTTCTTTTCTTGTGATTAATTAAGTGTCATCTTAAATGTTAGGGTTTAATTGTATTTGACTACGTGTTATATTAACTTTCATTTGTATCTTAATATTGATTTTATAATTCTTTAAAATGTTCTAGTAATAGTTAAATTAATTATTTTAAATGAATATTGATTAACTTGATTGTTTTGATTACTTTAATAATCGGTTTTGGTTGTTTTGCGTTAAAATCACTCGGATTTCAAATAAATGAGAAAAGTAACTCCGAGCCAGAGTAAATTTTAAACGATGATGCTTTTCAAAAAATGATATATTTATTAGATTCTTTGAGATTTAATTGTCACTTCTTTGTTGACGCAAAATGCATAGCATATCGAGAGAGATAGTTAGGAAATGAATTCGAGTCCTCAGCAAATTGTAAAAACTAGTATTTAGTGATTTAATTTTAGTGTTTTAAGTTGTATTTAACTGGAATTGGATTTATGTTACTTATTTTAGCTTTAAAATGCTTGAAATAGGCCATTTTGACCAATTTTAAGTTAGTTAACCAAGTGCTTTGACCTTTGACCTTAGTTGGCTTATAAAATAACAAATAACAAAGAGGAAAAAATAAAACAAAAGCTGGAAAAAAATAGAGCAGCCATGGCCGAAACCTTGAGGAGAAAAAAAAAAGAATTTCAACCTTCCAAACTTCCAATCTTCGCGTGAGCTCGTGCGGGGTGGTTTCCGAGGTGTCCAGCGTTGTTTTCCTAGCGACTAGGAGTGCCTAAGGTGAGGGAATCACGTTATTTGCACATTTAAATGTTATGTATGTCAACTTTGTGATTTTTGAGATTTATTCGTAGATTGTTGTTTAAAGCATTTTGATGCTTCTAGAATGTTCCTTGACAATTGTAGAACGTGTATTTATAGCTTTTTAACATTTTCTGCGGTTAAATGTTGAGATTGCAATTTAAATTAGTTGTTGAATAGTGTTTTGTGAATAGTAAACCCTTGAAACGATGAAGTTGCTCCGTTATGCTGTCCGTTGATGTAGAAATGTGCTAGGGATGCTAGAATGCCTAAATGCATGCTGTGTTTGGGGTGCGTAATAGAAAAACGGAGAAAAACGGCTTGGTGAAAGTCGGGGTCGTTTAGGTGGAGTTTGGTTTTTTTTCGTTTTGGGTGTTGGCATTGTTTCGGCAGGCCATGTAAGCACTTTTGGTGGGATTATGGCGTTGGTTGGGTGTTTGGTTGATATAGTTGTAGTTCAAACGAGCAAAGGGGGAAATCGGGACTTTGCATGAATTCTAGGGTTAAGTAGGGTTTCGGGGTCATTAGACGTGCCTTATGGTGACCTAGGTGGATTGGCGAAGTCGGTTTCCAGAACTCATGGCTTATTTGGAAATGGTAGTGTTTTGATAGTTGGGGCCGAGTTGTGATTTTGCTTGTTTTCTTGATATTATGCCCGGGTTTGGTTTGGGTCTCGAGAGGGATCGGGGTGTTACACAGGCAGTACAAAAATGTATAGAGATTTAAAGCAGAATTTCTGGTGGAATAATATGAAGAGGGAAATTGCTGACTACGTTACTCGATGTCTTACTTGTCAGAAAGTTAAAGCATAACATCAGAGACTTGCAGGGTTGTTGCAGTCTTTGGCTATTCCTGTTTGGAAATGGGATCATATTACCATGGATTTCGTATCAGATTTACCGAGGTCTTCGAAGGGTAATGACTCAGTTTGGGTTATTGTGGATAGACTGACCAAGACTTCTCACTTCATTGCTAAAAAGAAGTCTGATTCTCTTGATAAACTGGTAGAGTTGTATATTGAGAATGTTGCCCAACTTCATGGAATTCCAAAGAGTATTGTGTCAGATAGAGATCCCAGATTCACATCGCAGTTCTGGCAGAAGATTCAGAAAGCTTTGGGCACGAATTTGAATTTCAGTACAGCTTATCATCCTCAGACAGATAGTCAATCCGAGATAACTATCTTAATCCTCGAGGATATGTTACGGGCTTGTATTCTGGACTTCGGTAAGAGTTGGGAGAAGTATTTGCCACTCGCAGAGTTCGCCTATAACAATAGTTATCAAGCTACTATTGGTATGGCACCTTATGAGGCACTTTATGGGCGTAAATGTCGGTCTCCTCTTTATTGGGATGATATTGGTGAAATGGAGACTATCGACCCTACTCTCTTGCCTGAAATGAACAAAATGATTGATCATGTGTAGCTTATCAAAAAAATAATGCTTACAGCACAGAGCCGGCAAAAGAGTTATGCAGATAGACGCTGTCGTGATCTGAAATTTGCTGTAGGGGATTGAGTATTTCTGAAAATCTCTCCTCGCAAGGGCTTGATTCAGCATGGTAAAGGAGGTAAACTCAGTCCTCGATATGTGGGACCATTTGAGATAATTGAAACTGTTGGTGAATTGGCTTACCGTCTAGCTTTACCTCCCAGTCTGGGCAGAATTCATGATGTATTCCATGTTTCTATGCTTCGGAAGTATCAGCCAGATCCATCTCACATACTTGAGCCGGAACCGCTAGAGATCAGTGAAACTTTGACCTACACAGAGAAACCTCTTCGAATTGTTGATCAGAAAGTTCAGGAGCTGAGGACTAAAAGCATTCCGATGGTTAAAGTTCTGTGGGATCATCACGGAGTAGAGGATGCGACGTGGGAAAGAGAGGATCAGATGCGGGAACGGTATCCAGAGTTATTCGCCGAATCATGTAAGAATTGCGTGGACGCAATTAGTTTAAGGGGGAGAGGATGTGACGCCCAAGATTTAGCCATGCATTCAATTACTGTTGCATCCCTTGTTTGCGCATCTCCTTCTGTGCCTTATTAACTGTCTTCTTAAGTTACTATTCACTCCATTTTTAAACTGCATTCTATTGGTTAATTAGCATTTTTATTAAATCATATTAATTGTAAAAGTAGTGGGAAAAATGTGCAATTGAGCTAGAAGCGATAGGAGAGTTCGTTTAGAAAATGATTTTAGTAGTTCAATGAATAGTGTTACGTAATAACTTTATTGATTTAATTAGCTAGCCTATGTTTTACACATTAGCCTCGTTTTGGAGCTAGAAACACGCATTTTAAAAGCCACGTAAGCACCCAATGAAGACCCCACCTTAGCCATTCATTAAATAGACTTATTTAGCTCATAACATAACAAAGAAAAAAAAAAAGCTGAAAAAAGAGGCAGCTAGGCCGACAGCAACAAACAGTGGGAAAACAACAATTTTTGCTCTTCAATCCTTCATTTCAAGCCACTCCAAGCCTTGAGCAACTAGTGTAGGGTGTTTGCAAGCTTCCTAGGTGCTCCTACGCGCATAGGTGAGGGATTTCACGGCCTATTTTTGCATTTCTAAATAGTTGTCAATTTCTTGATTTGTTGAAAATGTGATCAAATGCTATTGTATTAATTATCTATGCTATTATACCATGTATATGAATGCTAGGGAACACATTTGAGCCATCGTTTCGCTTTTTAAACGGTTAGAATCGTTAGTTTGATTTTTAGGGTGAATAGTGACGTTTTTCTAGGGTTTTGCGTAATTGCTCGAATTAGCTTGATTCAATGCTTCTAATAGATGCCTTAGGTGCTAGTGAAGGTAACCTAATAGCCCCGTGCACTTGCATTGTCCTTAAATCGCTTAAAATGTAAAATAGTCGACTTTAAATTGGGGCTTTCGGGGTTAATGCGAATCCGGGTGGATTCGGGCTTCACTTCTAGTATTCTTAGGCTACCTAGGTGCTATAGAAGCTTTGATATCCCTTCTTTGAAGCCCGGATAAGGTATGTGTAGTTTAAAGCCATAAGAGGGAATTTGGGGCTTTCGGGGTAATCGCAGCCATTTGAATGTGTTAGAGGGTTGAGAGGGTACATTGAGGGTTAGTTAGAAGGTTGGGAGAGTTTCCTTTGAAAATGGAATCATTAACCTTGGTTTGGAAGAGAAATAGTTTGAAAAACAAAGGGGTTTAGGTGCAATTTCGGTTGTCTCACACTTCTAAACCCATGGCATGACTTCTTGAGTGTTTATATGTGATTTTAAATTGATTTGGAGCTTTTGGTATGATTCTATGCTTATTTTGTAAATGTCCCTTTGTAAAACTGCTTATTAGCTTATATAATTACTTCTATTCTAATTGCCTCGAGGTCAACCTACTTTGTTGATCCTCCTATGTGTTAATGCTTATATTATTGCTATTAACTTGCCATTGTTATGTGCATTGCATAGTGGTTGCGCAACCATAGTGTCAGGGGCGGATGTGTTGAATATCGGCTGGGCGGCAGAGGGCTTGCCGGTGGATATTCAAACTCCGTGCCCTAGTCCCTCATTCGCCTGGTCTGGAGATTGCAAGGGGATGTTGGGTCGTAGGACTATCGGGGTACATCCGGAGTACACCCACTGGAGTGTTTGGGGATTATGCCGGCTTATCGTGATCGTGCTCGTGGTTCGTGGATCGTGATTGAAGACCTGTGAAGATTGGTGTATAGGGGTTTGTGAAATGTATCCTTTAAATGTGTGGTTATTTGAGTTAACATTGTTTCTTTAATTGTCTAAGTGTTATTGTTGTTGTATAATTGTATTATCTATTGCATTGCACGCCCCGGGACTATATCCCTCACTGGGCAACAGTGGTTGGTCATACCTCGATATATGTTTCAGGAGACGCAGAGGGTGATCCCCAGCTTGTTGAGTTAGTTGAGGAGGAGGAAGTTCAGACTGATCCTTTACCTTAGTTGCTGTGTCTGATTGCTTGAGGTGGTTTAATTTCTTGCTGCTAAGTGGAAGGCTCAACTATTTATCTTATGTCTTATTTTGTGGCCTAAGGGCTATGTATATGTTTGTTGTGTAAAGTTGCAGGATAGTAGATTGAAGTGTAGAATTGGACACCCATGTCTTGTAATAACTTTTATTCTTGCTTTTATTTCCTTGCATGCTTGGGAGTGAATGGCTAATGTAGAATGCCTTATCTTTTGAGTTGTTTTTAATGTTATCCTAAAATGTTATGACTACTACTATGTTGTAAACAAAGTTCTTGCATACTTGTGTGGTTTTGGAGTTGTTGTTGCTTCGAGGCTCGGATGGCCTTGAATATTTATTTATAGAGCCTTGAAAAGTTTGTTTACCTTGTAGATACCTTATTTGCAAGTTTACAGGTGTTCAGAAAGTCCACGGTACAGGGAAGACTCTGTCCGTGTGTCGAGTCCGGACTTAACCTTTAGTTGGGGGTTGGGTCGGGGTGTGACACAACCCAAGCGAGAAAAGGGAATAGCTATGGAGCTAGAGCAACCAACACTGGCAACCCGAGGCTACCCAGAGAGGCCCATCACTCACTTGCGGGACACTATGCAGTGCAAGACTCGATACAAGGCAATAAACGAGCGATAGCACAACAATACAAACTAGTGACAACAAACGAGATAACAAGCAATCACAATCAATACTTGTATTCAACTAACTTTTCAAGCACAACAAGCAATAATAAGCAACAATAACACCAATTAAACAAGTATACCAAGCAACCCTAAGCATTCTATAGGCATAATATCAAGATAACAAGCAAAATCACACATTGGCCCCAACTATCAAAACACTACCATTTCCAAACGAGCCACGAGTTCTGGAAACCGACTTCGCCAATCCTCCTAGGTCACCATAAGGCACGTCTAAAGACCTCAAAACCCTACTTTACCCTAGAATTCACGCAAAGTCCCGATTTCCCCCTTTGCTCGTTTGAACTACCGCTACCTCAACCGATCACCCAACCAATGCCATAATCGCACCAAAAGTGCTTCCATGGCCTCCCAAAACAATGCCATCACGCAAAACGAGAAAACGCTAAACTCGAACTAAACGACCCCGACTTTCACCAGGGCATATTTCCCATTTTTTTCATTACGCAACCTAAACAAATCATGCATTTAGACATTATAGCATACCTAGCACCTTTTAACATCAACAGACAGCATAACAGCGCAACTTTATCGTTTGAAGGGTTTACTATTCATGTTTTACTATTCAACTAACAAATTATATTTCAATTTCAATATTCAACCGCAGAAAATGTTAAAAAGCTATAAATACTTGTTCTACGATGGCTAGAGAATATTCTACAAGCCTCAAAACGATCAAAATAACATTCTACGGATAAAATCCAAAAAATTAATGTTAAAGCATAAAACTTTCAACTGCGCAAATAAACATGAAACCCTCACCTTAGACGCTCCTAGACGCTAGGAAAACCTCGTAGGATGCCTCGGAAACTGCCCCGTGCAAGCTCACGCGAAGATTCGAAGATTTTGGCTTGAATTTTTTTTTTCTTCTCTCATATTTTCGGCCCTGCTTGCTTCTGTTTCAGCTCTATTTTTTACTTATTTATTGCTATTTTAGGCTATTAAAAAGAGGAACAAGGTCAAAATGGTCAATCCCCTTGGTCAAACCACTTAAAAATTGGTCAAACTAGCCTATTTCATGCATTTTTAGGCTAAAACAACTAAGGAAATATCAATTCTAGCTGACAACAATTAAATTATAAAATTTAAGGCACTAAAATACTAGTTTCACTATTTGTTGAGGACTAAGAACCTCTATCTAACTATCACTCTCGATATGCTATGCACTTTGCGTCAACAAAGAAGTGACAGTTAAATCTCAAAGAATCTAAGAAATATATCATTTTTGGAAAGCATCATAGTTTAAAATTTACTCCGGCTCGGAGCTACTTTTCATTTAATTGAAAACCGAGTGATTTTAATGCAAAACAACCAAAACCGATTATTAAAATAATCAAATCAATCAAGGTAATCAATATTCATTTAAAATAATTAATTTAACTATTTCTAGAACATTTTAAAGAATTATGAAGTTAATATTAAGATACAAATGAAAGTTAATATAACACGTAGTCAAATACAATCAAATCCTAACATTTAAGATGACATTAATTAATCACAAGAGAATAAATTCAATTACTATAATCATTAGAAATAGATAATAATCTTTTAATTATTCAATACACAACTACTAAATACTTCCAAGAGAAATATTAAAATAGTGGAAATTGGTTGATTTAACAAATTAAACATTTAATCAAATGCAGTCAAGTGCTATTAAATGCATGCCAGGTTCGGTTTATCATACACCCTGCTAGCCTTGCGGCTGAAATGGCCTCTTGCTAGGCTGACTAGGTTCGATCTATTCCCCTTTCCTCCTTTCCAGTCTGTATGCTGCATCAAAAGCCTTAGAGAATATGTCATACTGATTCAGGGTCATCGCATCCTGAATCTCCGACCTCAAACCCAACATAAACCTTCGGGTCTTGCGCTCCTCATCTACTACAAACTCCGGTGTATACCGGGATATTCTAGTGAAAGTGGCCTTATATTGAGCCACTGAAGCATCCCCCTGAACCAAGGACAGGAACTCTGCCTCCCTCCTTTCTCGTGCAATCCTCGGGACATACTTCACCCGAAACGCTCTCAAAAAGGTATCCCAAACATACGGAGTGCCTTTTGCCTCCCAACCGACTCTCACTGTGCGCCACCATTCCTCTGCCTTATCATCAAACAAGTAAACAACATAAGTGACTTTCCTCTCGTTAGTATTGTCTAGAGGATCGAATATCTTCTCTATCTTATTAATCCACGCTTCTGCCTTTCGATCATCTGGCTCCCCCTGAAATCTCGGCGGATAATACCCCAAGAATTCCTTCAGCGTACCACGCCCGTGGTAACCACCCTGAACGTTCAACAACTAAGTATGCCACGTCCGTGCTTGGGTAGCCTACCCTACTAGTATATGTGTTTGTCCTGCCATAATCTCTGCAATCCTATCCATGGCTGCACTAAAACGATCATCCCCCCTATCTCGGCCCGGTGCCACGTTATCCGGTGCCTCGTCAATTACCTCAGGCCTACCTCTAGTTCTTGGTCTACCAGTCATTCTACTAATCAAAGAGTTAGCACATGTTATAGCACATAGACAAGCTATAGACAATTATTAGCAAATAAGCAACAACTCACATAAAACACATAAATCACTTAAGTATCAATCACATAAACAAGTTGATCACATAATCACATAGTCACTAAATCACATAATCATTTAATCACTTAATCATATTAATACATATTTCACTTTTCTTGCACTTCATACATACTTTCATGCTAAGACCATTACCTACATTCCGAGGATACCCCAGCTGACAGCTAAACATGCGCTATGATACCACTTAATGAAACACCCCAACTTGACCCCTCCTACAATCAGTCAGGACGTAACGGAATTTCGGCAGTATAACGACAGTAATTAGGACACCAAGGCTCCAAACCAACCTCTTCGAAACCCATACATCCAACTCCACAATAATTCAACATTTTACAACACAACCACAATATACGATAAACATGCTTTACCATTTCATCCATAGGTTATACGCCTCCGTTCCAACATTATACATTTACTATGTAACATACAATCACAAAATATATTAAAACCAATCTAGTAGCCTAATCATATTCCAAAAACGAGACCACTAAACTAGCAACATTTAATCTATTATCATTACATCATCTTATATAACATGAACTTCTAAATAAATACATACCAACTAGTTTTAATATATAATATAACAAAAAGTACATCATCAAATATCAAGGACAAGACTCTGGCATGTAGGACTCGTCGACATATGGAACATAATCCTCTTCTGGAGGCACGTACCCGTAACCTGGATCGGTAACACCGGTATGCATGCACTAATTGAGAGTGAGCTTATATGAAACAAGCCCGGGGAGGATTCGATAGATCTCTAACAGTATTTACCATACTCCTTGGAAATTATCCTTTGAGCAGTAAACACACAACAATCATCAATAACAATATAAGCACATTAACTATATTGTCCAATTAATAAAGGATACTCTAGTTGGTGTAGCTCCAAACACCATCACGATCTCAGCCGTTCTTCTTGTAACTACCCATTACTCATGCACCCGAGGTACCTCACTAGCCCCTCCCTCCATGAAACCTCCGTCATGCGAGCTGGGAGTAGCCTATGGTAGTCATGCAGGTTTCAACCCAACAGCCCGATGCTGCCCGAGAGGTGGCACACACATACCAAGACTCAGCAATAATAATAAACTTTCAATCACAGGATGACAACCTTTTCCGTTGACTATCTCCCGGTTCATCATAATCAATTATCACAGGAGGACAACAAAGTAGGTTGCCTATCTCCCAGTTCAACAATAATCAATCAATATTCATCAATTCAATCAACATAACAACAATTAATCAATTATACAACAAACAACTAAGTTAGATGACAAAGTAGGCCACCCAACTTGACATGTATTAAACACACAACCAAACCCTAGTCCAACCATCAACCACTTACAATTCAATCACTCAAATACCACCCAAACATCTAAAGGCATATGTCAACATTTTAAAGAAAGATAACCCGAACTTCTAAAAGCCATAACTTACATTCTACTAATCCAATAACCTCCAAACCAGTTTCTAACACTCACCCACTCAATCAACAACATTCTCCCTCTCGGAAACCAACCATAAACCATCCACATCAAGCCCAACAATTCTAAAACCTCAATTCACCTTGGCTGAAATTTTCGGATTTCACACCAACATCACAATCAAAATTTCGGCATTACAACAGTACTACCACGTATTTCACAAACTTTTACAAGCCAACAGCAATCGATTCCAACCACCACAACTCCAGGTAATCAACAAATAGCCAACAACTCAACTTTTAATACCCGAAAAATAAAATTCATAGTACAACGGTTCAAATCTTTTATAAATACATATAAACGATCCTTAGCATGCACTGAGCAATAATATAACATCAATTCAACTTTCTAACGGTTCGAAACTCAATTATATGCAAAAACATAAAAAATGACATTTGAGATCTAGAATTTTTCTCTCACCTTTGATTCGAAACAAGCCTAGATATGCGTGCAATGCGTGCCCAACAAGCGGAATCCAACTTGGCTCGAAAAACTATAGAAAAAACTAGGTTTTTCAAGTGAATTGTGCTTTGAAAACCTTTGAAATTTTCTCTCTATTTTTCTCTCCTTCCTCTCAGCAATGTGTGTGTAGAATGAGTATGTTTTGTGAGCTATTAATGTGTGTTGATGCAATATAGCTCAAGGTCAAACAAATTTTAAAAAGTCAAAGTTGACACTTAGTTTATTTATTTTTAGTATTTTTAGTCTTTTAATTCTATTTTTAGACTATTTCTTGCTCAAACACTAAATTGACAGTTAAACTAATTCTAGATAATATATTTTAGGTGACAAAGAGTTTTACGTTCAAACATTTTCACCCGAGTCGGCTTAAAACCCAATTTTTCAAAAGAAAGTGTAAAAACCTTTAAAATTCCAAAATTGATTCCAAATCTGTTTTAATCAAACACGGGTCTATTAATACCCAAGGACTATGTTTTAAAATGTTTAAAACACCCCTGTAAAAATTTTAGCAGACAGGTGTTTAAAATACTATTCACTAAAACCGGCGATAAAATTTATGATACCGATTTTGATTAAAATTTTATGAATACACACATAGCATGTATTAGGAATATAAATCACATATTTAACACATTCTAACTTATATAACACATAAACAGGTCAAATCACGTAAATCGAGGCAAAATACACAAATCGAGATAAAGGCAAAATATAGGGTCTCACAGATGCTGCATCAAGGCTGGTTGTTAAGAAAGGGATAAATATAGTTTTTTACGTTTCAACTTGATCAGTTCATCCACAGGGACGTATGAAAGGTCTAAGGATGCCTGGTTCGGGGTATCATTTTCCTAATTTTGGATTTGATTTTCGATTGCCAAGCCCAGGGAGTACGTCTAATATATAAACTTGTATATAATTGGACCGATGTTGGCCCAGCCGGAGATCATGTGCCCGACAAAAGAAAAATGTAAGCCTTCTTGTAGAATATATAGGAGCTACCCAAAAAGGACCTTCATTTGGACCCTTTTTGAACCACTCATGGGACCAAGTGAACGCGTGTTATCCTGGTTTATCCTGACGAGACAAGACTCCTACATCGAATATGGGTGCAAGGTGGGAAAGGATAAAAAGGTAGTTTCTTCCAGCAAGGGAGATGACTTCTTCCATGCCCTTTGAAGAGTGAATAACAAGCGCTTTGAATCAAGCTCTTAGAGTACTAGTAAAGACCTAAAAACTACGTTTTTCTTTTTGAAAATGGATTTATAGACCTCACCTCGATGTTGGAGCTAGGGCAGGCCTTTCCAGCCTACGGTGGGGTTAGTTAGGATAAGTGGATAAATCAATCAGCAAGCAAGATCTTGCTAGGCTTAAGCATTCAAAGAAAGAAGGCATATTGAGCGAAGTAACTATGAGTTTCTCTTTCCTATGAAAGAAAGGGCTGGCCTACGCCTTTCCAACCTGCCATGTTTGCTTGTCTAAAGTAGTACTCCTAATCTAAGGCAAATAGCATGGCATACCCTTAGCAATGTGAATGAGCAGTAGACACATCTACATCCGAATTTGAAGCAGAACCGGTGGAGAATATGCAACTATAGAAGAAGGCCTTGGCCCTTATAGGGGTGGCCAGGCGTAAGGACCGTCCCGAGAGCACGGTTTCGTAACCAGGGCAGGGAAAATAGAAAAATGCGCACCATAAGCTCTCGTATCGGCTGTTCATGAATCGAATGCCCTTTTAGGCAGCTCGATAAGGAGCTTTTTGGTTTGCTCGAATGCCTTATCTTTTCTCTCGTCTCTTGCTAATTTGATTCAACTCCTGAATGCCATTCTATTATTTGTAAACGAGTTAAAGGCGGAGTGACGGTTTAGGCTTAGGCTTTGGATTCGACAGTTGGGATAGGAATAAAGCCAATGATGTCCCCAAACGATAAGGCTGATCTTTATTCGTATAAAAGAAAGCTGGTTACTCTCTACTCCAACTCATTGGGCTCTTATTTGTTGCAGTGTAACTCATTGTCGATGAGGTAAAACCTGGTGCCTACTCTATCTCTGCCAATAGAAAAGAATTCATATCCGACAAAGTAGGTATTAACATGTTCAACACTATCCTAAACTGTGCGGGTATGGTAGGCTAAGATAAAGATAAAGATAAAGATAGATAGGGCGCGTTATTAGATCTGTAAATAACTTAGTGCTTTAAGGACGACGAGTCACGCCCTGTAAGGTCAGACCGTCAATCATCGTTCCAACTCTGCTCGTACCCTTTCTTTTTCTTTACTTGACTGATTGGATTGAATGTAATAGAATTCCCTTAATTGGTAGAAGGCAAGAAACTCAAAAGCATACTATGAGATAGGTTCTACTTCCATCTGTGCTTACTTGACTCTAGAAAACACTACTTCCTTCTTATACGTTCCCCAAGGGGGAAAGCCTTTCATGTAGAGGTGGGATAGTGAAAGTGGTTTCCCATAAGAGGAGAGAATGAAGGGAAAAGGGATAAGCAAGAGGGAATCTTGAATTGTTTTCACTCGTGCCTTTGTTGTCGTTGTCTAACTGAAGCAGTAATTCATTTTCTAGAACTAGAAGTACCTTTAAGAAGGAGTCAAAAGTGAAGTCAAGAATGACCTTAAGGTAGGGGCCTTCATGGCTTGATGTGTTACAGGCCGCGGAAATGCAATTATCAATGATTATGAGTTGATCCTCCGTTCCCATTTTTCAAATAAGACAAAATGTGACCCTGAAAATCTCTCGCACTTGAAAAATAGATGCCATATAGCCGATTAGTTTACTATTAGTGGACCAGCACCGTGTCCAACCATACAAATGCCTCAAGGCCATCCAAGCCTTGGTTCTCAACAATCGAACACAACCAAATATACATTTCCAATTTAAAAGCTAACCTATCTCTTTTCATCTTTGACAAGAACATTCATGCTAGGCAATTAAACTATACTAACCCATTACATAAATTAGACTATCATACCATTCTAGCTCTTTTCCTTTGGGCATTACAAACATACATTAAAGTTTAACTATTCTATTTGAATACATAAACTAGCTTATCAATCTACCTCAATTACTTAGCTAAATTTAGGTTACATTATTTTTAACAATAAATACATACAACATATGAACATACATCTTTGTATCATTGACAATCCAAGCCACATAGCACGCAAGGCAACTCTTCAAGCACGAACTTTCACGTAATCACGAACTTTCCGGATAACATGATATTTCCTGAAATGTGGTGGTGAGGAGTGAGAATACACAACACGTATACTCAGCGAGGGCGAGACAGATATCGAGGTAGAGAGAAAGAAAGTCGTGCAATGCAAAAAGGCAGTTAAGCAATATAACTGATAAGTAGGCAATCAAGACAACAATCAATACAATAAGCAATTAATGGAAGCATTAACACAACCATTCAAAGCTATACCACACTTTGAAGGCTATGATTCACTCGAGCGAGAAATGTACCGATCATGACCTCGATGACTTTTGTCACGCCCCGACCCAACCCCCAGGCCAAAGACTAAGTCTGGACCCGACACACGGACAGAGTCTCCCCTGTACCGTGGACATTCTAAAAACCTGTAAACGCTTAAACAAGGTCCCAATAACACATACAAGCTTTTCTTAATTAAACAATAAAGCTATAAGGCCATCCGAGCCTTATAGTACACAATATCTCCAAAACACACAAGCATGCGAGAACTGGTTGTCAGCATAGTCTTATAATCATAACATTCTAGGAAATCAATAAAACAACTTAATGGATAAAGCATTCTACATCAACCATCCACTCCCAAGCATGCAAGGAAATAAGGCAAGAAATAAAAGTTATTACAGTTCATAGACTTTCAAAGCCACAACCCAACCAACTAATCTTCGACTTATACAACAAGCATATACATAGCCCTTGGGCTACAAAATAGTACATAAAGTAATCAGATGAGTCTTCCACATAGCAACAAAATCATTAACCACCTCAAGTTATCAGACACAGCAACTAAGGTAAAGGCTCGATCTGAACTTCTTCTTCCTCAACTAAATCAACAAGCTGGGGATCACCCTCAGCGTCTCCTGAAACAGATATCGAGGTATGAGCAACCACTGTTGCCCAGTGAGGGATATAGTCCCGGGGCGTGCAATGCAACATATAATACAATTATACAACAATAACACTTAGACAATTAAAGAAACAACGATAACTTAAATAACCACACATTTAAAAGGATACGTTTCAACAATCCCTTATACACCAATCTTCACTGGTCTTCAATCACGATCCACGAACCACGAGCACGATCACGATAAGCCGGCATAACCCCAATCACTCCAGTGGGTGTACTCCGGATGTACCCCGAATCCTACGACCCAACATCCCCTGGCAATCTCCGGACCAGGCGAATGAGGGAATAGGGTACGGAGTTTGAATATCCACCGGTAAGCCCTCTGCCGCCCAGCCGATATTCAACACATCCGCCCCTGACACTATGGTTGCGCAACCACTATGCAATGCACTTAACGATGGCAAGTTAATAGTAGTAATATAAGCATTAACACATATGAGGATCCACAAAGTCGCTTGACCTCGTTGCAATTAGGATAGAAGCAAATATAAAAGCTAATAAGCAGTTTACAAATGAACATATACCAAATAAGCATAGAATCATACCAAAAGCTCCAAATCAAATTAAAATCACATATAAACACTCAAGAAGTCCTGACATGGGTTTAGAAGTGTGAGACAACTTAAATTGCACCTAAACCCCTTTGTTTTTCGAACTATTTCTCTTCCAAACCATGGTTAATGATTACATTTTCAAAGGAAACTCTCCCAACCTTCTAACTAACCCTCAAGGTACCCTCTCAACCCTCTAACTCATTCAAATGCCCGCGTTTACCCCGAAAGCCCCAAATTCCCTCTTATGGCTTTAAACTACACATACGTTGTCCGGGCTTCAAACAAGGGATATCAAGGCATCTATAGCACCTAGGTAGCCTAAGGATACTAGAATTGAAGCCCGAATCCACCCGGATTCGCATTAACCCCAAAAGCCCCAACTTAAAGTCGGCTATTTTCCATTTTTAGGCAATTTAAGGCAATGCAAGTGCACGGGGCTATTAGGCTATCTTCACTAACACCTAAGGCATCTATTAGAAGCATTAAATCAAGCTAATTCGAGCAATTACACAAAACCCTAGAAAAAATGTCACTATTCACCCTAAAAATTAAACTAACGATTCTAACCGTTTAAAAAGCGAAACAACGGCTCAAATGTGTTCTCTAGCATTCATATAGATGGTATATTAGCATAGATAACAATTACAATGGCATTTAATCATATTTTTAACAATTCAAGAAATGAGCAACTATTTAAAAATGCAAAAACAAGTCGTGAAATCCCTCACCACTACGCGTAGGAGCACCTAGGGACCTTGCAAACACCCTACACTAGTTGCTCAAGGCTTGGAGAGGCTTGGTTTGAAGAGTTGAAGAAGAAAAATCTCTCCCAAAGCTGCTGCAATGTTTCGGCCCTGCTACAGTGCAAATCAGCTTTTATTTTTTTGTTGTTGTGTGCTATATGAGCTAAAGTGTGAGTTGTTTTGGTTTTATAAAAGGTGAGGTCTAGTTTGGGCATTTAGGTGGCTTTTAAAATGCGCGTAGTAAGCTTAAAAACGAGCCTAAGGTGAACATGTGTGCTAGTTAATTAAATTTCTAAGTTAGTTACGTAACACTATTCACTCAACTACAAAAATCATTTTCTAAACGAGCCTTCCTAAGGCCTTAAGCTCAAATGCACATTTTTCCCACTACTTTTACAATTAATATGATTTAGTAAAAATGCTAATTAACTGATAGAAAGCAGTTTAAAAATTGAGTGAATAGTAGTCACAAAGTCAGTTAATAAGGCATAGAAGTAAATACGCAAACAAGGGATGCAACAGTAATGAAATGCATGGCTAAAACTCGAGCGTCACATCCTCTCCCCCTTAAACTAATTGCGTCCACGCAATTCTTACATGATTCGACGAATAACTCTGGATACCGTTCCCGCATCTGATCTTCTCTTTCCCATGTCGCATCCTCTACTCCGTGATGATCCCACAGAACTTTAACCATCGGAATGCTTTTAGTCCTCAGCTCCTGAACTTTCTGATCAACAATTCGAAGAGGTTTCTCTGTGTAGGTCAAAGTTTCACTGATCTCTAGCGGTTCCGGCTCAAGTATGTGAGAGGGATCTGGCTGATACTTCCGAAGCATGGAAACATGGAATACGTCATGAATTCTGCCCAGACTGGGAGGTAAAGCTAGACGGTAAGCCAAATCACCAACAGTTTCAGTTATCTCAAATGGTCCCACATATCGAGGACTGAGTTTACCTCCTTTACCATGCCGAATCAAACCCTTGCGAGGAGAAATTTTCAGAAATACCCGGTCCCCCACAGCAAATTTTAGATCACGACGTCGTCTATCTGCATAACTCTTTTGCCGGCTCTGTGCTGTAAGCATTCTTTTTCTGATAAGCTGCACCTGATCAATCATTTTGTTCATTTCAGGTAAGAGAGTAGGGTCGATAGTCTTCATTTCACCAACATCATCCCAGTAGAGAGGAGACCGACATTTACGCCCATACAGTGCCTCATAAGGTGCCATACCAATAGTAGCTTGATAACTATTGTTGTAGGCGAACTCTGCTAGTGGCAAATACTTCTCCCAACTCTTACCGAAGTCCAGAATACAAGCCCGCAACATATCCTCGAGGATTAAGATAGTTCTCTCGGATTGACCATCTGTCTGAGGATGATAAGCTGTACTGAAACTCAAAGTCGTGCCCAAAGCTTTCTGAATCTTCTGCCAGAACTGAGATGTGAATCTGGGATCTCTATCCGACACGATACTCTTTGGAATTCCATGTAGTCGGACAACATTCTCAATATACAACTCTGCCAGTTTATCAAGAGAATCAGACTTCTTTTTAGCAATAAAATGAGAAGTCTTGGTCAGTCTATCCACAATAACCCAGACCGAGTCATTACCCCTCGAAGACCTCGGTAAATCAGAGACGAAATCCATAGTAATATGATCCCATTTCCAAACAGGAATAGCCAAAGGCTGCAACAACCCTGCAGGTCTCTGATGTTCTGCTTTAACTTTCTGACAAGTAAGACATCGGGCAACATAGTCAGCGATTTCTCTCTTCATATTATTCCACCAGAAATTCTGCTTTAAATCTTTATACATTTTCGTACTGCCTGGATGGATAGTATATCGAGAACTGTGTGCCTCAGCAAGAATTTCCTTCTTTAGAGTTGGATCATTCGGAATACAGATTCTACCCTTGAATTTAAGAATACCATTGTCGTGCAGTTTGAAATCTGACTTTCCCCCTTTAGAATTCTCTAAGACTTTCAACAATTGAAGATCAGCCTGTTGAGCTTCTCGAATCCTGGATAACAACAGAGATTGAATCTGCAAACTTGCAAATTGAATACCAGAATTTGAAGTACTAGGCTTCCATAAGCACAATTCTTCCATGAATTCCCAATTCTTGATAATCAAGCTGGAAACAGTAGCCTTTCGGCTCAAAGCATCAGCAACAATATTGGCCTTACCTGGAAGATAGTTAATAGTGCAGTTATAGTCCTCAAGTAATTCCAGCCAACGCCTCTGCCTCATGTTCAACTCTTTCTGTGAAAACAGATATTTCAAGCTCTTATGATCTGTAAAGATTTCAAACTTGTTGCCCCAGAGATAATGACGCCATTTCTTTAATGCAAGAATGATAGCTGCAAGCTCAAGATCATGAGTCGGATAGTTGAGTTCATAAGGTTTCAGTTTCCTGGAAGCATAAGCAATAACCCTGCCATTCTGCATCAATACACAACCCAGACCTTCCTTCGAAGCATCACTATAGATCACCAGATTATCATAACCCTCAGGTAAAGCAAGAATAGGAGCTGTAGTCAATCTCTTCTTCAATTCCTGGAAGCTGGCCTCACATTTATCATTCCAGTCAAATACTGTTTTCTTCTGAGTAAGTTGAGTTAAAGGCCCTGCAATCTTAGAGAAATCCTTGACAAACCTCCGATAATACCCAGCTAAACCAAGGAAGCTACGAATCTCCGTGACAGTTTCAGGCCGTTTCCAAGATAACACAACTTCAATCTTCGCTGGATCAACAGAAATACCATCCTGCGAGATAATATGGCCAAGAAAAGCAACTTGCTTAAGCCAGAATTCACATTTGCTAAACTTTGCAAATAACCGATGCTCCTGAAGAGTCTGCAACACAATTCTGAGATGCTGTTCATGTTCCGCCTCAGATTTAGAATAGACAAGGATATCATCAATAAATATGACTACAAATTGATCCAGATAAGGACGGAATACCCTCTGCATTAAATCCATGAATGCGGCGGGAGCATTAGTAAGACCAAACGGCAAGACAACAAACTCATAATGGCCATATCGAGTTCTGAAGGCAGTTTTAGGAACATCATCTTTCTTAATCCTCAGCTGATAATAACCCTGCCTCAGATCAAATTTAGAGAATACCCTGGCGCCTTGCAACTGATCAAACAACTCTTCGATTAAAGGCAAAGGATATTTATTTTTGATGGTTACCTGATTAAGACCCCGATAGTCAATGCACAGGCGAAGAGACCCGTCTTTCTTTTTAACGAATAGAACTGGCGCACCCCACGGTGACGAACTCGGCTGAATGAATCCCTTCTCAAGCAAGCCCTGCAATTGAACTTTCAATTCCTGCAACTCAGGTGGAGCCATTCTGTACGGAGTCCTAGAGATAGGTGAAGTCCCCGGCAACAAATCAATCATGAACTCTATCTCTCTATCAGGCGGTAACCCAGGTAATTCCTCAGGAAAGACCCCCAGAAACTCCCTCACGATAGGTACATCATTCAATTTCAATTGATCCCCAGGTTGATTAATCAAATATGCAAGATAAGCCTCACAACCCTTGCTTAATAATTTAGATGCCCTAATAGAAGAAATAATAGGAGTTCCCGTAGATTTTCTACTACCAACTATTTTAAGTATAGGCTGGTCAGGCATTTCTAGATACACAATCTTCTTTCTACAATCAAGCTGGACATAATATTTACTTAACCAGTCCATCCCAAATATAATTTCAAAGTCATTGAAGGGTAGGATAATCAAATCAGCAGGAAAAACATGACCTTCAATAAATATACTACATGCTCTGCAAATAGACCTAGTAACAAACTTCGGACCCATAGGAGTATAGACCACAATCTCATGCAACAGTTTATCATGTTTCAATTTAGCATTTTGTGCACAAGTAGGAGTAATAAAAGAATGCGAAGCCTCGGAATCAATTAAAACCTTAACTGACTGATCATTAAGAAGAAAAATACCTTCTACCACAGCGGTAGTATCCGGAAGCTCCTCAGCATCCAAAGCAAATAAACGGGCCTGGACTCGTGGTGGTGGTGCTGCAGCTGGGGCCCTGGTCTGAGAGTTCTGAGCTGATGTCTGACCCCTAGGGTTCTTAAATTTCTGACAGTCTTTAACCCTGTGCTAATCACTGCCGCAACCTGTACACTTGTTATGTTTCTTCCAACAAACATCCTCAGTGTGGCCCTGGCGCTAACAGAAGCTGCACTGCTGGTGACGTCTTGCAACAGTGCCTCCCGAAGGAGCTCTGTAAGTAGAGGTAGCTGAACTACCCTGCTGCGAACGGGAAACTGCTGGACGGAACTGACTCTGAGTCTGACTTTGAACTGGTCGTGCCTGAGTCTGAGTAGGCCCTGTGTAACTCTGAGTCTGTCTCGGCTGCGAACTCTGCCCAACTGATACAGCCTGCCCCTGGTACCCTTGACTCTGAGACTGAAACCGTTTACTCGATTGACTAGTCTCGGCTAACACATCGGCCTTGCGTTTCTCATATCTCGAGGCAGCTCGGACTACTGCAGCATAGTTAGGAAAATCATTTGAAGACAAGTTCAGCATAATATCTCTCCTCAAACCCATGATGAACCTCTGAATCTTCATGTCCTCCGGCTGAATTAAAGCTGGTGCATAACGGGAAAGCCGGGTAAAAGTAGCCTCGTATTGATCTACGGTCATATTTCCCTGCTTCAAGTTTATGAACTCAGTTTGTCGCCTCTCGCGGGCAACTACCGATATATACTTGTCTCGAAACTCTCGGACAAAATCGGCCCACGAATGATGACCTCCCTCAGCTCCCCATTTCTCACTGATGGTATTCCACCAATCTTCAGCATCACCCTCGAGAAGGAAAGTAGCATAAGTAATCTTCCTGTCGTCATGGCACTCCAGTATCGCTGCCACTCTCTCGAACTTCCTTAGCCACATCTCAGCTTTCATATCGTCCGGCTCCCCAAAGAAAGTATAGGCCCCATGATGTATAAACCGATCATACAGATTCCCTCCGGTAGGACCACTACCTCCGGCTCTCGCAGCCTGATTACCTCCAACGACCCCTGGCTGACCCTGTTGTGTAACAAACTGGGCGATAGTGTTCATAGATGTGGCCATCGTGGCCAAGATCTGTGTAGTGCTCGGTTCTTGAACCTGCGGTGCATTTTCGGCCACCTCAGCTTCTTGCCTCTGAACCCCCTCGGGTTCACCACTAACATTCGGATTATCAGCACGACGGCGAGGCCCCATCTCAAATAGCTAGAATGCAAAGTGTTATGACAGGTATATATATATGTATATATGCAATTTATAAGTAAACACATAAAGAAGAGTCCAATTAGATTCACATAAAGTCAAGTACATAGAGGTTCAAATAAATATTCCACATTCTTGAAGTAAACATAAATCACTAGATCATACTTGACATTCTGAACTCTTGATATTCTATTTCCATGCTAGCATGTTCATTCCTTATTCAAATTTCACTTAGGTCAATCAAAATCAAGGACTCATGTATTCACAAAGTCACATAACAAATCTCTACCCACAGACCGAGAAATTTAACCCGGCTTCATGCAATCTATAGCTCTGATACCACTTAAATGTCACGCCCCGACCCAACCCCCAAGCTAAAGGTTAAGTCCGGACCCGACACACGGACAGAGTCTCCCCTGTACCGTGGACATTCTAAAAACCTGTAAACGCTTAAACAAGGTCCCAATAACACATACAAGCTTTTCTTAATTAAACAATAAAGCTATAAGGCCATCCGAGCCTTATAGTACACAATATCTCCAAAACACACAAGCATGCGAGAACTGGTTGTCAGCATAGTCTTATAATCATAACATTCTAGGAAATCAATAAAACAACTTAAGGGATAAAGCATTCAACATCAACCATCAACTCCCAAGCATGCAAGGAAATAAGGAAAGAAATAAAAGTTATTACAGTTCATAGACTTTCAAAGCCACAAACCAACCAACTAATCTTCGACTTATCCAACAAGCCTATACATAGCCCTTGGGCTACAAAATAGTACATAAAGTAATCAGATGAGTCTTCCACATAGCAACAAAATCATTAACCACCTCAAGTTATCAGACACAGCAACTAAGGTAAAGGCTCGATCTGAACTTCTTCTTCCTCAACTAAATCAACAAGCTGGGGATCACCCTCAGCGTCTCCTGAAATAGATATCGTGGTATGAGCAACCACTGTTGCCCAGTGAGGGATATAGTCCTGGGGCATGCAATGCAACATATAATACAATTATACAACAATAACACTTAGACAATTAAAGAAACAACGATAACTTAAATAACCACACATTTAAAAGGATACGTTTCAACAATCCCCTATACACCAATCTTCACTGGTCTTCAATCACGATCCACGAACCACGAGCACGATCACGATAAGCCGGCATAACCCCAATCACTCCAGTGGGTGTACTCCGGATGTACCCCGAATCCTACAACCCAACATCCCCTGCAAATCTCCGGACCAGGCGAATGAGGGAATAGGGTACGGAGTTTGAATATCCACCGGCAAGCCCTCTGCCGCCCAGCCGATATTCAACACATCCGCCCCTGACACTATGGTTGCGCAACCACTATGCAATGCACTTAACGATGGCAAGTTAATAGCAGTAATATAAGCATTAACACATATGAGGATCAACAAAGTAGGTTGACCTCGTTGCAATTAGGATAGAAGCAAATATAGAAGCTAATAAGCAGTTTACAAATGAACATATGCCAAATAAGCATAGAATCATACCAAAAGCTCCAAATCAATTTAAAATCACATATAAACACTCAAGAAGTCCTGACATGGGTTTAGAAGTGTGAGACAACTTAAATTGCACCTAAACCCCTTTGTTTTTCGAACTATTTCTCTTCCAAACCAAAGTTAATGATTTCATTTTCAAAGGAAACTCTCCCAACCTTCTAACTAACCCCCGAGGTACCCTCTCAACCCTCTAACTCATTCAAATGCCCGCGTTTACCCCGAAAGCCCCAAATTCCCTCTTATGGCTTTAAACTACACATACGTTGTCCGGGCTTCAAACAAGGGATATCAAGTCATCTATAGCACCTAGGTAGCCTAAGGATACTAGAATTGAAGCCCGAATCCACCTAGATTCGCATTAACCCCGAAAGCCCCAACTTAAAGTCGGCTATTTTCCATTTTTAGGCAATTTAAGGCAATGCAAGTGCACGGGGCTATTAGACTATCTTCACTAACACCTAAGGCATCTATTAGAAGCATTAAATCAAGCTAATTCGAGCAATTACACAAAACCCTAGAAAAAACGTCACTATTCACCCTAAAAATTAAACTAACGATTCTAACCATTTAAAAAGCGAAACAACGGCTCAAATGTGTTCTCTAGCATTCATATAGATGGTATATTAGCATAGATAACAATTACAATGGCATTTAATCATATTTTCAACAATTCAAGAAATGAGCAACTATTTAAAAATGCAAAAACAAGTCGTGAAATCCCTCACCACTACGCGTAGGAGCACCTAGGGACCTTGCAAACACCCTACACTAGTTGCTCAAGGCTGGGAGAGGCTTGGTTTGAAGAGGTGAAGAAGAAAAAGCTCTCCCAAAGCTGCTGCAATATTTCGGCCCTGCTACAGTGCAAATCAGCTTTTATTTTTTTGTTGTTGTGTGCTATATGAGCTAAAGTGTGAGTTGTTTTGGTTTTATAAAAGGTGAGGTCTAGTTTGGGCATTTAGGTGGCTTTTAAAATGCGCGTAGTAAGCTTAAAAACGAGCCTAAGGTGAACATGTGTGCTAGTTAATTAAATTTCTAAGTTAGTTACGTAATACTATTCACTCAACTACAAAAATCATTTTCTAAACGAGCCTTCCTAACGCCTTAAGCTCAAATGCACATTTTTCCCACTACTTTTACAATTAATATGATTTAGTAAAAATGCTAATTAACTGATAGATAGCAATTTAAGAACGGAGTGAATAGTAGTCACAAAGTCAGTTAATAAGGCATAGAAGTAAATGCGCAAACAAGGGATGCAACAGTAATTAAATGCATGGCTAAAACTCGGGCGTCACAACTTTAATGATGACGCACCGGCTCACCCACCTTATAACTTCCGTTAGAGTACTCCGGACATACTCTGTCAATTCTACGACCCAAAACCCCCTGGGCGGCAACCCAAGCGAGAAAAGGGAATAGGACACGGAGCTAGAGCAACCAACACTGGCAACCCGACGCTACCCAGGGAGGCCCCTCACTCAAGCGCCTGACACTTATGCAATGCAATACAAGCTATTTAGCGATAATCGAGCAAGGCACGGAAGTGCAAGTCAATAACAACAGGCGATACAATAAGCACACAATAAGCAACTACAATCAATTAAGTAACAAGAACAACACCAACAAGCATTTTCAACAATTGATACGCAAATTCAATCATAATCAACTTTAACAAGCATAACAAACATTATTAAGCATTCTATAGGCATTATACTATGAAAACACACAAAATCACAAAATGACCCCAACTTTCAAAACGCTACTACTTTCAAACGAGTCACGAGTTTTGGAAACCGACTTCACCAATCCTCCTAGGTCACTATAAAGCACGTCTAAAGACCCTGAAACCCTACTTAACCCTAGAATTCATGCAAAGTCCCGATTTCTCCCTTTGCTCGTTTGAACTACAACTACCTCAACCAATCACCCAACCAATGTCATAACTCCACCAAAAGTGCTTCCATGACGTACCTCGACAATGCCTTCACGCAAATCGAGAAATTTCCAAACTCGACCAAAATGACCCCAACTTGTACCAAGCCATTTTTCTCCATTTTTCCATTACACAATCCATTTAAACCATACATTTAGGCATTCTAGCATAACAAGCACCTTCCTTCATCAACAGAACGCATAGCAGAGCAACTTCATTGAAACGGGAGTTTACTATTCATAATTTACTATTCAATTAACAATTTAAATTGCAATCTTGATATTCAACCGCAGAAAATGCTAAAAAACTATAAATACATGTCCTACGATTGCTAGGGAACATTCTTTAAGCAACAAAATGGATAAAATAACAAACTATAGTTAAATCACAAAAATTAAAGTTTAGATACAATAATTTCAAATGCGCAAATAATGATGAAACCCTCACCTTAGACACTCCTAGATGCTAGGAAAACCACGCCGGATGCCTCGGAAACCACCCCGCACAAGCTTCCGTGAAGAAATTGAAGTTTGAAGTTGAAAGGTTTTTTTTTTCTTCCTTGTATATTTTCGACCGTTAGCATTCTGTTTTCAACTTTTTTCTTTATTTTCCTTGTTATTTTAAGCTTATGAAAGATAATAACAAGTCAACAAGTCAAGCCTTTGGTCGAAGCTAACTTAAACTTGGTCAAATAGGCTTATTTTATGCATTTTGAAGCTAAAAAAACTATCACAAATCAAATTCAAGTTAATAACAACTAAACTACTAAAATTAAAACACTAAACACTAGTTTTCACTATTTGCTGAGGACTAGAAATCATTTCCTAACTATCGCTCTCGATATGTTATGCACTTTGCGACAATAAAAGAATAACAATTAAATCTCAAAGAATTTAAGAAAATATAATTTTTGAAAAGTAACATAGTTCAAAATTTACTTCGGCTCGGAGCTACTTTTCATTTTATTGAAAACCGAGCATTAAGGTGCAAGAAAAATAAAACCGATTAACATAAATATGAAAATGAAGCTACAAATAAACGTTTAACTAAAATAAACACATAATTCAATGCTAACATTTAAGATGCCACTTAATTAAATGCAATTAAATGCCATTAAATGCATGCCGGGTTCGGGTTATCACATATTCAAACTTGATATATTGCTGGAAAATGTTAGGGGGATTGTGTTAAGCAAAGAAAAATAGGTGTCTTAGTATACAACTTACCCTAGGATGCATAAGAACTAGATATACTGACTATGTTCAAAAGAGGGAAGAGAAAGATCTTTTTTTTAAAAGTGATCGATACAAAACTACAAGCAGGTGAGCTTAGGCTTGGGAACTGGAGGGATCACTCGGGCTTAGATTGCCCCAAAACTGTGCCTTAGGGAAGGCAGACGAGCTTTGCTTGCTCCCCAGCTTCGCTAACAAAGTCTCAGGGTGGTAACTGGTCCTACAGAATGGGAAACTACTGGGGTCAGATTTCAACAGATCAAAGTAATGAACTCTGTAATAAACCAGTTGAAGATCTTTCTTGGCAAAATGATCTTGAGTAGGAGAAGAATGTTATGGGTTTCTTTTCTTACCTCGATCTGTTCGTGCTGCGAAGCAAACACCTACTTTAAGGAGAAAGAAGCTTTAGTTTCTTGCTTATCTATGGAATATCGCATTGTTATTGACCTAGGACGAGGAAATAAGTTCAATAGATAGATAGGAGTACGGATTCCCCACTTTTAAGCATATAGCTAGCCCCTTCTTCTGAGAAATAGATGTTTACTTTCGAAAGAGATTTCTGAGGGTCTAAGTCCGAATCTCCTTATTATTTTTGAAAAGCAAACTTCCATAAGGGAGAAGGGTGGTTCGGGGCATACTTTGATCAATGTTTTGGAACCATCCGAACGAATGTAATTTAACACGGCGACTTATATGGAATGCCTCGTTAGGAAAATACGATGGAAGACCTGTCACATCAAGGTCAAGATGAAATCCACTCTTCATTTTATTCTCTAACTACTTCAAGCACATGGCTCTGTGGTCAGTGGCAGGTGCTGGTCTCGATGCAATTTCTGAAAAAGACCCGTATGCCCACAAATCAACGAGCCGGAGGGAGCAAACCACCACAGCTGATATAGAATTCTATTTAAACTTTCAGTTGAACCTCGTGACTCAGGATACATGCAGGGAGAGCCAAGGAAAGTGCAACCCTGACGTTACTAATGAGCTTCTTGTGGTGATCTATGGCATTCATGTGTAATTTAATCACTTCAGGTATACACGCTATGCCCCTTCTTGACTCGAGATCAGTAGCAAAGCAAAACGCTCCAACCAAAGGGGCGTAGCGCACACATAACTCCTTGATGAAAAAGAAAATCCTATCACAACTTCTTTCTTCACCAGAATCTTTCCTCGAAGAACCCTTTTCTTTGTAGCAACCAAATCACCTAACTGTCAATCTGAGCTCTCTAGATCAATTAGTCATCAGTAGTGGTCCTGGTAGTTGAATAATAGTCCCAAGTCAAATTGCAAGAATAGTCCCAGGATTGTCTAGCGGAAGCAGCCCTTAATGCGCTTGATTCTAGCATATGTTCAGTTCCTACACACTACTCTACTCGGAAGGGATGTTGTGCTCGCATAAATACCATCAAGTTAGTATCGTATAATTCTCGCATCTCTCCTCGATCTCAAGTATTGAAACCCATATAGGGAAGGGGCAGAGCTGCGGCTATCAGGAATGGTCGATAGCTTATGACTAAAAGTGTCGACTATCAATGAATAACCAGGATCGGAATGCCAATTGAGGAGACGAGCCTATGAAAGATTAAAAGTTCAGACTGGCATCCTCACGCAAGAAAATTGAGTTGATAGAGTTGCCAATGTCCTTGAGTTATTATATTCGATTTTGCCCCCTGAGTTACGTTCTTTGACTCATCCATCTGAGGCCGACGACTAGGAAACCCTGATTGGATCGATCGAGTTCATCAGTTTCCAAAGGGGTATAAGGTGCCGGAGTTTGTTCTCTTTTCCGGTAAGGAGAAGAAGTCGACTATTGAGCATATAGCTCAGTTCTCGGTCTAGTATGGGGAAGCTAGGTCCAAGGACTACCTAAAGTTGTGGCTTTTTGCCAACTCTCTTACTAAATCGGCCTTCCCCTGGTATATGAACATCCCTCTAAACTCTATTAATAGTTGGTACGATCTGGAAAGCAAGTTCCATGACCAATTCTATAGGACAGACCCAGACATTCAAGTTGCCAATTTGGCAAGATTGACTCAGCTCCAACGGTCAGATCGCGAGGTTTAAGAAGCTTTACCTAGACTAAGGGGTACATGGCCTTATGCACTATGGGTTAGTGACTCGTTAATACTCCCCGTTATGTGGGCTCAAGAACTCGATACTGATAAAACTCTTGCTTTTACCGACTCAGTTCCTATTACAGACAAGTGGTAGCTTCCCATGCAAAGCTTAATCTTTAAGTTTTGTCAATAACCATTTTTACACCTGGGTGGAAAGTCTAGAGTCAATTTAGGTGGTAGCTATACGGGCACGGCCTCTTGACCTCTCGTGTAAAGTATATTACACTCGTTTTCCCCACTCTCGCTTCTATGCTCCTAACGCCTAGTCGTGTAAGCCAACAAGTAAGTTTTGCTTACGTGACACAAGACAGATTGAAAGCAAAGGTAAAGCCATCCAGTGATCAAGGTTAAGAAATGATTGAATTAAATGTATGAGAAAAATGAAATACTTGTTTATATCAATAGAGTTATAAATGGAGCGAGAATCAGGAGTTAATATTGAGAGACGGAAGAAAGGCCGTGGATCCCTTATAGCCTCGTTGCTTTGAGCTTAACCCCTTGCTTGCAACAGAAACAATACCCGGAGAAACGTTTATACGCCTGTAAAGCCATTGCCCCTATGCCAAGCCCCGAAACAAAGAAGGAGGCTAGCCATCACGGGGAAGTACAGTAAGTTATCTAGGATATGATAGATAAAAATGGAAGGAGCGACCCTTGGACCTATAGCCTTACCTTTTTGGGGCTAACTCCTTTCCTACTCGCTTGATCTTGATGACCAAGGACTAGAAACAAAAAGCTAACTACCAACCCTTGGAAAAACTTGATTCAAGACTTGCTATACTCACTTTGATGTATTTTGGAATATAAATTCTAACTAGCTTAAGGCTTGCTAGAACACATAACATAGCTTATAAAGAATACAAGATAAGATCTCAAGTAAGAGTAAGAGACTTAGTCTAAGAAAGGAAAGTCATTTCATGAAATGGGATTCATAGCCAGCAAGCAATAGCATCCTATTGTTATAGAATAAATTGCATAAAATAAATAAGGACCTCGCTCGAAATCGAAATGAAATGTGGGACACTATCGGGTATTCCTGACAGAGAGAATTGCTTGCAACGCAACTACAAGCCCAAATGACTAATGGAAGGAAGATCTTCTGGCTATTAAGAAAGCCCTACTTGAAGAAAAGGCTACTTCCTACTACCCTACCACCAAAAATAGATTCACGCTATCTATTTAGAGGGGAACTTCTTATGAAACAACGCAGATTCTAGTCCGACAGTTCGCTCTATGCATTAAGAGAAAGAGTTCCGACATACTACTAATTGATTATTTGGTCGTTTGGGATTGGAACACCCAGGGAAAAGTTGTCTTCCTACATAACGAACCTCCCAAACCAAGGGAAGAATGTATTAGATCTATGCAGTTCTTGACCCCTTTTGTTAAACCAGTTCCTGTGCCTGGGATTCATTCCAGTCTGTAAAATAATCTTGTGGATGGGGCCCGCCTCACCACTCCTCCTCCCCTTCTCCAAAGCAATCAAAAAAGAAAAATCACCAGGGAAAAAGTCCTTCTAACGTCTCTTGTTTGAATGATCAATCTAATTTTCAATGAAAAGAGGGTCCTTGTTCTTTTGCATGTAGAAAAGAGAAGACTAAAAGAGATTACCTAGCTCACATTTCTGGCTGGGGAAAGGCTGAAAAGTTCTTGCTTTGCGATCATGCTTCCTCCTTAAAAATCCGCAAGACTCTTGGAACGTCTCATTTATAGTAAAGGATCCATTTATGATGGAGCTAATTGCTTCATATATGGAAATTACTGTTGTAATTGAGTCTGGAGAGATGTATTGCCAAACAAAGGACTGCCACCTATAGCTGCCCCAATTTTCTTAAATTTCTACTTTCAATGCGATTTTCTTTCCATTTCCAAAAGGAGCTAGATACGGCAAAGAAGGACTTCTTCCCTTCCTTTCCTAAAAATCAAAGATGAGAAATGCACTATTCAACAAATCACAGAGCTAATGACAGAACTGGATCTCTTATATATAGTCATAGAAGTAGAGATGGGCGGTCCTGTCATAGATTGCGCAGGAGGCTCGAACACCTCTTACTTTTCATTTTAAAGAGAGGGGATATCAAAGTCTTGCATAATGAGTGGCTTCCACTGATCGATATACATCTCAATCACTTAAAAAAAAAAGAAAATCATATTATCAATCGGCCATTGATAAGAAATCGATTCCAAAGCACAATGCTAGCTGATGGCAGACCTTCGCTTTTCTTTTCATTAATTAAAACTGCCAGTTATATTATATGGCCCTTTTGATTTCATCTATATGAACATAGTTTAAGAAGGAGAAAAAACCTTCTTTCTTCGATCTTGTACGAAGGTAGACTGAACATCAACAGAATCTTGACAGTAAGGGCAACAAAATAAGTAGAATCAAGGTGAAATTGGGCTAGCCTTCATCCTAGCTACCTTTTCTCTTATTATACGATACCACTAGGAATTGGATGCTTCCTCAAAAGCTGCTCCTACTTTGACAACCTCTTATTTCCATTGGGTAAGAAGTTCATTTCCTTACTAAACTAAGCTTTCCGTGTCCTATCAAAACCTCTCTAACAGCCTATGAATATGGAATCCCGTTCGTATTCTTCCTCAAAGCCATATTTGCCTTTATCTGATTTCAACCTATTGATCTTTACAGTGCATTGATATCTTTACTAATGATTCAACCTCCTCCCAGAGCAGCAACTGAAAGAGTTAACTTCCCCAGCGAACTCCCTCACACCACTGGCATTAAAGAGGAGTTATGCCAAAAAGAAAATAGTATATATTATTGCTATTGCTTACGCAAAGATCGGAATCATACCTCTAGTAGGCATTGTATTATGTTACCTAAATTGCCATCATTCCTACTTTACTAAAATAGAGACTTTCATTGATACTTGAACTATTGACCTGGCTAGCGCTAACGCTTTGCAAGGTAATTGGAGACTGGTCCCGTTGAAATCGCTAGAGTTGAGAAGGGTCTACTAATCATGGTATGAATTATCTATTTAGGTAAGTATAGTACCGAAGCAGTTATGCCGACAATAGCTGAAATAGCAGAGATGATTGCCGACACTCTCTATCTATTGGATAAGCAGCTAGATCGATTCCTAACAAGAGAGTTACTATGTGTAACAGTAAAACATTGAATTGGACCTCTTCACCCTTTGGCTTGGCTGATCTTCCTTGCCCATTTCTATTCCAAAATCTAGACAGATCACTCTGAGGAGCTGGATCCCCATCTCTAGAATAGAAGAAAGCGATCCAATGCCAAAGCTAAATTGCTCTTGATCTTAGGCCCAGTCAAAAGAAGATTGCTTATTCAAAAGAGTGGAGTTCGGGGTATTGACTCATAAGTAATTTACGTGAAAGTAATAGAATGGGCAACAAATCGCCTCACTCCTCGCCTACTGATCTTCCTCCAAGAGATTCAATAGGACTTGTTCTCGATGTCAACTAAATAATTTACTGAGTCCCATATTCCCTTATGAAGTGCTAATGCAGTCGATTTCTTCACATCTTCCATTGCCAGTTCAATCAGACTTTTTTCAATTCTTGCCTTACTAAAAGGTATTCCCATATCGGGTGAATGACCAGATCGAGATAAGTTGGCCTTCTCTTCATCTATCCGAATCCTAAATCTATCAATAGAAGGACGACGATACTCGAAGACTTTCCACTGTCTGCCAAGATGGAACTTTCCCATAACTCTCAAACGTGATAAAAGCCATCTTTTTGGCACCTTCACACTTCTTCTTAAAAAGGGGTCCAACCCTATAATCTAATCGTTGGGGTTTGGCTTAGTCTTTCTCCTTAGGGATGGACCTCAACTCACTACATAAAGGAGTAGACCAAGGCGAAGAACTTCAACTGAACGCATATATCGCATAGAAGATAAGACTGCATTGGATGCTTGATGAACGAGTCAATTAGTTCAGGCTAGTTCAGCTAGTTCCAAGCCAATCTCTAAAGATAGAAGTTCAGATTGAGCAATTTCATTTTACGGAGCTCCAAGCTTTTTTCTTCGTTAGTAGCTCAAATCCAAGCCAAGCCTAGCTTCTCTTTCTTGTTAGAATTGTCTCGAATCGAAAGTTCCATCTTCAAAGAGATAGAATGATCAGGGCAGGCATTAGATGCTTTAACATTCACTTCGTTCGGTCTTAATATTTAGGGTTCCTGCTTCAATAGAAATTCAACCTTTCTGACTTCACTTAATCAAGATTCAGCTCGAGTAAAGGAAGGTTGAGCTAGTCTTTGTGTAGTCAATCAAGTAGCTTTCCTTGGATTCCATCTGACTGATCAAATCTACTTTAAATGACTACTGCAATGCCCACATTTGCCCGTGCCCAGATCTGAGCTTTCATGATAAGTGAAAGAACCTTTTCCGTAGGGGAGAAAAATGGACTATACGTTAAGTTAACTAAGCCCTTGTTGGTAATGAAGGCTATTTTAAGACCTAAAGTAAATGAAGCTTTTAAGAGGTTGGGCTTGGCAGGTGGACTTTCTTTCCTAAAGCTAAAAAGGGACTCTTAGAGATTGACAGGGGATATCTTTGACTATATTTACTATATAGTAAAGGTTCGAGATTTCACTAAAAAGATAGAAAATGAGGGTGAATCTGGTCCTCAAGGGTATGACCTATAACTCAAGACCTGCCATTCTCTTTACTCCGACAGGAAAATCATTACTAACGTAGACTACCGTACTTTTTCAACCCACCGCCCTCAGCTTCAATGCAAATAATTCATTTCATTTCCTTCTGCTTCTGCGTGAGAAGATTCCTTACCTACCGTCCTAGCTTCGTAGTCTAGGTGTGTCTATACGGAGTGATTAAGCCTTAAATGCTACGGCTTATAAGAGGACCCCCTATATCCAGCCCAGCACCACAAAGCTTCATAAAGGTAGAAGTCTGGAATGGAAGTAAACTAGCTCTGATTTTTCTCATTCAAGCCCTACAATCCTATCCTTCTTTTTTCACTAGATGAACTTACTTGGCGCTGTTATGATAGCACGAGCTAATGGAGGTTAGTTTCATTAAAAGGAGAAAGGCGCATAGGATCAGATCACTTGCTCATACACCACAGCGGGCACATTGACTGGCTTACTCCAAAACATAGAACAAAGATTAGATTCCTGATTCTTGAATCGGGGAAAGACATGAAGCCTTCTCCTATAGTACCTTCCATTCCCTATTTTATGTTCTCGAGCGAGTTCTATAAGCCAAAAAAGCCCTTTCATACGATCCATGAAATAGGGGCCTAACTTTTGCTATGACACCAATCTGACTTTGCTCCCTATATATGGTTGATGTAATACTTCTTTCAAACGTAGAGTAAGCCAACCCTCAAGGTCCCTTCATGCAATGATATTCCCATAAGGATAGAGTAAGGAGTCCTCTCTTGTCCTACTCAAGGGGTGCTGTAGGTTTCTTTTTCCCTCCCCTCAACAGATTGTGAGGCTCTCTATAAGACTGTGTTATCTTTTCCTCCTTGCAGGTCCAAGGACAAGGCGAACAATGCCTATCCTTAGGATCCTAGCTTTGCAACAGGGGGCCAAAACCACCATTTAACTAGCTCTTTCAACATCCTGTCAGGAGTATGGATCCGTATCCGCCACTCACTTTATTAGGCGGCTACTTGATCATTAACAAGTAGAAACTATAGTCGTTTAACAGCGCTAGATCCTGCTTCTTCCATGGTCCCAAAGAGCATATTGGAATGAACCTATCTAAACCTATCCATCTTCATTCGATCGATATGGGATCCTTATTCCTTATATAATTAATAAGAATCTTATATGTTTAACCAGCTGATAGGCAACTACACTCCATTTTGTATGCATGCTGGTAACACTGATAGATTGTCATTCTATCCCTTTTTTTGAAAGAGCGTATATGATGGTTATGAATGGATAAATACAATGATTGATCCCACAACACTTTATTTATCAAGCCATACTGTAGTAAGGTTATATGAAAATAGACCATAATATAGACAAGGGGCTAGAACGTGATAAGGACATTATAGAAAAAATCTTTAATTCAAATTCAGGCAGTGGCCCATCATGACTGTATCTCAAAGGAAAACTTGTAATAGGAGCTAATGGAAAAAGGAAAATTTGATCAATCTCTAGTCTTTTAGACCCTCCTAACTATGCCCCTTGTGGTCAACTGAGTTGTGCAGCATATCTTTTTGTATCTTGACTTGGTACAATCTCCTTTTCAAATTCGTCCTATAAGCAAGTTTGAGCGCTTTGACCATCTATAAAAAGCTCATCTTCCTACTCCTACACCTCTCCTGTGCTATGAGGCTTGGCTTGATGCATCTTCTTACCTGATTTGGGCTCTATTCCTTAAAGAAGGCCCTTTTTAAGTGATAAGATCAGGGATCATAGATAATAGACTCTCATGTGAAAAGAAGAACAAGATGCTCAATGGGATGGAAAAGGGAATGGCCTATGACCGAATGTTCCCATTAAGATATGAAGATGAGATTTTTTCCTTGTTGTGAAGGTATAGCGGGAGACTACCCAAATCCATATAAATCCAATCCTCATTGCTTTAGCCCTAGCCCTTGTCATTCTAAACGTACTATTCTCTATGCTATTGAATAAATCGATTTGCTATGCTTGTGAAATCCCAATTTTCTTCTTTATCTCGATTTGCACGTCTTTATATGGATTTGCGTGTCTTTGCCTCGATTTGCGTGATTTGACCTGTTTATGTGTTATATGAGTTAGAATGTGCTAAATATGTGATTTATATTCCTAATACATGCTATCTGTGCATTCATGCAATTTTCATCAAAAACGACATTGAAAATTTTATCGTCGATTTTTGTGAATAGTATTTTGATCACATGTCTGCTAAAATATTTATAGGGGTGTTTTAAACATCTTAAAACCTAGTCCTCCATTATTAATAGACCCATGTTTGATAAAAATTGATTCTGAAACGGAAGAGTAGTTTAAATAGACTTTTCGGGCAAAAAGTAGTGTTTTTGAGCCAAATAGTAATTTCTTCTAAACCTGATTCTTGAATTGACTTTCGTTGACCTAGTATATATTAATATAAATGTATTTATATGTGGTATTAAATGATTTTAGATTAATTGTGCATTCAAAAGGCTTTTGAAAATAAATAATATGACTTTTCACCTTCTTTTGCAGAAAATCGAGTTTTAAGCTGACTCGGGTGAAATTGTTTAAATGTAAAACTTCTTGTCAGTTAAAAATAAACTACTTCAGATAGTTTTGGTGTTGCATAATTAATTTGAGCAAGAGTAGTCAAGAAAATGAATTAAAAGACAAGAAAACACTAAAAATAATTAGTTTCCACCTTTGACTTTCTTTTATTTGTTTGACCTTTGCTTAATATATCATCAACACACATCAAAAGCTCACAAAACACACTCACTTTACACACACATTACTGAAATTCCAAGGGGAGGCAAAAATAAGGGATTTTAAAGGTTTTTCAAAGCATTTTTCACATAGATTTTGCAATTCAAGGCCAAATCACTTCATTCAAATCTTGATTTCACTTGTTGGGCATCCATTCTACATCTTTCTTGCATCAAAACACATAAAAGGTGAGAGAAAACCCGTAGAATCAAAACCATCGACCATCCATTCTGTCTAAAAGAATATGAGAGTTAGTTCCGGACACTCTCGCCTCACATGCTAATGTTCCGGTCCACTGATCTACTGCGTTGGAGAGTGTAATGTCTTACTATTAATTCTCTGACCTAGACTTCCTATCCATGTTAGGAAGTAAAAAAGACCCATTGCCGCTGCACTAATTTCATTCATCAGTCAGAAAAAGTCGGGTGAGGACTAGCTCTGTTAGGTTGAGTCCTGGTTCGTGTTGAAGTATAGCTACATCCCGTAAGTTCACTTTACCCGAATAGCTTACTTACATGGAACTACCCTCGACTTGATCCATCCCAATGATGGTAAGTAGGCAACTCTTTTTCGAGAGCGCGGTTGAGAAAGATTTTGTATTGAAACCCTGGGACTCTGTCCGCTGCCGTCGAATGGCTGTTAACCATTATTGTAACACCCCGATCCCTCTCGAGACTGGGAGTTCTATCAATCAATCTAATCACAACCCAATTCCAAACCCGGGCATAATTTTTAGGGAAAGACGAACGGAGTCTCCCTTGTTTCTAGGAAAAATGTAAAACCTATAATAGCATATAAGTGGACCAGCACCGTGTCCAACCATATAAACACCTCAAGGCCATCCGAGCCTTGGTTCTCAACAAGCGAACACAAGTAAATATACATTTCCAGTTTAAATGCTAACGTATCTCTTCTTATCTTTGACAAGTACATTCATGCTTGGCAACTAAACTAAACTAACTTATTGCATAAAATAGACTATCATACCATTCTAACTCTTTTCCTTTGGACATTACAAACATGCATTGAAGTTAAACTATACTAACTGTATACATAAACTAGCTTATCAAACCACTTCAATAATCTAGTAAAACTTAAATTACATTCCTTTTAACATTAAACACATACATTACATGAAAATATACATCTTTGCATGTTTGACAACTCAAGCCACATAGCACGCAAGACAACTCTTCAAGCATGATCTTTCACATAACCACGAACTTTCCAGCTAACAAGGCATTTCCTGAAATGTGGTGGTGAGGAGTGAGTATACTCAACACGTATACTCAGTGAGGGCGAGACAGATATCGAGGTGGAGAGAAAGAAAGTCGTGTAATGCAAATAGATACAGTTAAGCAATATAGTCAATAAGATAGCATTCAATATAAACGACAATACAATAAACAATCAAAGAAAGCATTAACACAACCATTCAAAGCTATACCACACTTTGAAGGTCACGGTTCACTCATACGAGCAATATACCATTTCACGAGCGATACATCAATCTCGAGCTTGATGTTGACAACGATGACAATAAGCACGCAACCACCTTATATCTTCAGTTTGGAATACCCCGGAAGTATCCATCAATTCTAAGACCCAAATCTCCCTGGGAGGAAACCCAAGCGAGAATGGGAATAGGACACGGAGCTAGAGCAACCAACACTGGCAGCCCGAGACTACCCAGAGTGGCCCATCACTCATGCGCCTGACACTATGCAATGCAAGACACAATACAAGGCGATAAACGAGCGATTGCACAACAATACATATTAGAGGTGATAAATGAGATATCAAGCATTTACAATCAATACTAGCATTGAATTAACTTTTCACGCATAACTATCATTCATAGCAACAATAACACCAATTAAACAAGTAACATTAGTTCAAACACGAAAACGACAAATATCACTATTCAATCTCTAACTTCCAAAGGCAATTACGAGCAAACGAGCTACGAGATTAGGAAACCGATTTCACTACATTCACTCAGGCACTACAAGGCATGTTTCTATGTCACTAAACCTCACTTTCCCAACCGAAGCCCGAAAGTCCACCTACTGCGTTTGAACTACAACTATACTAACCGGTCGCTCAATCAACGCCACAACAGTGCCAAAAGTGCTTCCATGCCCTCAATAGCAAAACCCCCAACTCAATTCGAGCACGGTCAACTTTTGGTCAAACGGACCCTTTTCATTTCATTGTCTAATTTTTAATTTTAACAAAGGCCGGTCCGTTTTTATTGCACATTCTATCTTTCTACCACTAATGGCACCTATCCAAATCAAGTAATCGCAAAACAGATCAAAATCCAAAATTCTAGGGTTTACTATTCAAAATTTACTATTCATTGTTTCTCCCCAATTTCAAATACGCAATTTCGACTGTGAAAATTGCTAAATAACTATCAAACAATGCTCTACGAACTCAAAGGAAGCTATATCAAGCAATTACAGGCATTATAACACATTATATATCAAATCTAAAAATTTGACACAAAATTTAAATTTGAATTTAAATGCACAAAAGCGTGAAAACCCTCACAGAGATTGAAGACCAAGACCCGCAAGGACCCGAGCCACGACCCCCGAGCAATTCCACGCATGATTGTAGAAGAAAAATGCAAAACAAAATTTCTTTCTTTTCCCTCAAACTTCGGCCATGGCAAGGACACAAATGGCATTTTGCAAATTGTTTTTATTGATTTTTTCCTTGTTTTATTATTTAAAAGGGTGACAAGGGCATTTTGGTCATTTGCAAAATCATACTTTAGTTAAAATTGACCAAATAAGCTTATTTTGATGCCATTTAAATGTAATTCAAGTTAAAACAATGGAATTAAATGAAAAACAACTAAAACTAGTTAAATTAAACTAAAAACATTTTTCACTAAGTCCGAAGAATATTTCTCTAACTCTTATTTTTGAAATACTACGATTGAACGGTCAATAAATGATCGCTAATAAAGTGATGAGCAATAATAGAAAACTTTAATTTTTTTGAAAAGTAGAATAGTAGAATAGTTTAAAATTCACTCCGGCTCAGAGTTACTTTTCTCATTTATTTGAAAACCGAGTGATTTTAATGCAAGACAATTAAAACCGATTATTAAAATAATCAAATCAATCAAAATAATCAATATACATTTAAAATAATTAATTTAACTGTTTCTAGAATATTTTAAAGAATTATGAAGTTAATGCCAAGATACAAATGAACAAGTAAATATAAACACGTAATCAAGTGCAATTAAATATTAACATTTAAGATGGCATTTAATTAAATGTAATTAAATGCTATTAAATGCATGCCGGGTTCGGGTTATCACAATTATTCTGGTTGGATCATGCAACGATACCCTTAGCCCAGTCTTTATAGCCAATCCCTGGTGATAGATATTTTATAACAAATTCCACAAAGATAGAATAAGGCTATAAGCAAACGATTGAGAACCCTATAGCCCTGCTAGCAAGGCAACTAACCTTTCGCTTAAAGATTCTATTCTAGAGTAAGTTTACTTGAGAAGGCTTAAAGCTCTACCTTGTAGTTCAAAGTCTAGAAGCAATTCTCGTCCTTGTCTGTCTTTCGGGCTATTCGTTCTTTCCTTCAGTTGGTTTGGAGAGAACGGGAGGTATAGTACCATTTCCTAGGTCCTATGCTTTAGTCGTACCTTTTGAGGGAGGCCCACCTCACCTCTTCCCCCTCCTATGGCCAAGCGCATCCTTTACTTAATGCGTCGACCATGGCCTCCTTACTTTATCGGAACTATCTTTCGGTACAATCCTTCCTTCGTTCTCAAAACTATCTTTTTAGAAGTTTGATCCTTGCCCCCTATTTCTTTCCTATTATTTACTAACATTAGTTGTCTTCTTGATAATAAGACTCTAAAAAGTTCTCTAATATGATTTTGATCTTTTTATAATTATCAATGCATGCCGCAAGATCGGCCATTTCACTATCGATTCTCGTATCAATATCAAATTGGGAAATTGCAAGATTTTGGCTAAATAGTGGTAATCCACCTCTGTGGAATTGAGTTGCGGATACTTATTACGCACCTCCATTAATTGACAATGCCGCTTCACGTGTTTAAACAGGACGGCTTCCAGCTTCTTTTGACCAGCAACCATGACCTGGGGGTGGACGTCTGGTCCTGCTCTTGATGGACAAGTGGGTGTGAGCCCCGTGATGGGTTCTCCTCCGGATCTTGCGAAACTAGAGGAAAGGGGTCTCAAGGAGAATAAAGAGGTAGTTGCCCGCTTGATCCAAGATTCATTCCTCCCAACAAAGGATAGAACAGATGGAAAGTTTTACTAAGTTCATCCATAAGGAGCAACCCGGTCGACAAGATTATTTTGTACAACAAAAAAAAGAAGTTCATATAAACAATAAAGAAGAGTCTTTTTTTGAAACAAGACCCTTCTTACTAGGGGGAGAGAACTAAATTGAGACCATAGATACTCCTTTGGACTACCATAACCAAAAAATAAAAATAAATGCTCATCCAGACCTTTATCCCGTTCGTGTAAGCCATTCTTTCAACACCTAGGCACCACATTCTGTTTCCCCAAATCTTGCAAAATTTCATGAGAAAACTGAGTAGAAACATAAGTTGGCTTTATAAACAAGTATCTATAGAATAAGCACTATGAACTATCTGCTTCAAAAAGATAGTTGGTTGAATGAAAAACCTTCCCTGACTGACAGAACGTTCCGATTTTGACACTTTACATATACTATTTAGAGCGATCCCCGTAGATTAGAGAAAAAAAGGGAAATTGCAAGGAAATAGTTGGACTTTGTTGCAGAGACATACCAGGGAAGACTCTGACTACTAATTGTAGGGATCATGTAAGCCTCACATTCGATTAGGGAAGGAAGTCATAAGACGACAATAATCAGTGGACTGCTCACCGCATTGATTCTTTATCCCTTGATGGATATTGATGGATTCCTAGTACCGACCTTACTTCAGGGTCAGCGTCAGGAAGAGAAAACATTCGACCTGGTTCATGTTCACCTATATACCATTAAGCAAAAACGAAAGCAAGTTTAGGGTTAACCTTTAGCTATTTCATGATTTGTCTTTTGAAAAGAACCCAACTCAAAGCATTCAGTCTCAAAGGATCTCATCGGGGAAGCACTCTATCTAGCAACTCATGTTCTACACTGGCTTAATGGCTTGGTGGATGTCAGAGAGGTTTCAACTCTTCTCACTCTTTCTTTGAAGGCTGAAGACCAACCAACACAAGAATTGAACAAAAGCGTTAAGACTTGACCAACGGGGTGCAGGATCGATAAGCAGCTCAACCAATTCGCAATTTAACTAAAACTGAGAGAATTGACATCAGAGAACAAGCCAATGGCTCAAAACAAACGAGAAGAAAAGATAGGAGGTCGGCCACTAATTAGCACGCTAACCTCCCTTTGACTAGGGCCAAGACAAGTAGAGGAGCGAGGTACGATCTTCTTCTTATTTCTTTTCTTATACCTTTTCATTCTCTTCCTTTATTCTTGCCCTTGCTACTAAGGCTGAAGGGACCTCGTCTAAGTTTTCTCCTGATGCTGAGTCTAGCTCACTTAGGGGTTACTTGCCTTTGAAATAGCAGCCTTTCTCATCCAATATAGAAGATGAATTATCCTTCTACGGATCATGACGATGAGAGTTCTGAACTAAGGCCTAGATATAGATAGAGGGGTCCCATTTAAAGACTGAACTTCTCCTTTGATAGAAGGGATAATAGGCTTAGCACTAGGACCAATAGATTGGATTAGGACTAACCAAGCTGATCGCCTACTTGGAATGAAATGGGAAGTAAGAGAGAGGAATATAGGCCAGCTATTTGGGCCATGAAAGCAAATAAGACATGGTCCAATTTACCCTATTCTTACCTGAACTACTCTTACCCGAATTCAGTCTTCTTTCCAAGCCAATTTCTATCAAGAATGCTGGCCTATTATCAGTACTTCTATATGGTTTGCTCTAGCTAAAGATTTATGAGAGATATTTTCTCCATCAGAATTTGAATAGAAATAACTTGTCTTTGCCTCATCCTCTAAGTCACAAAGCCCTAATTTGTCCATCAATTCATAGCGATTGGTCAATGGTTGACCTAGTCTAAAATAGTGGCTAAAATGTGAGTGGAAAGATTGAGAAGTTTCTTACCAGACCTCATTGGACCTTTACAAGGCAACCAACTTGTCCCTGGACGTCTTCTTATTGTTTGTTAGAATGTCCTAGTATATATAATGGTGTAGGAAATTAAACATACTTTTAGTAGGAGCGACGTAGGTTGAAGAACGATGGGCCTTCTCCTTCTGGCCATCAACGATGATCTTGACAAAGCATATGGTAATAGATTGGAATGGAAATTCATTAAAGAAAAAGACATGCTCTCTCATCTTACCATTCCTCTCCCTATTGGTAGAGCATCTTCAAACCTTTATCTCTCATTGTCAATCAAGTCATTATATAATGAATTTAGACTCCAAGTCCTACTCTATCCTTATTAATGGTCGTCAAAGAAAAGTTTTCAAGCCATCGAGAGGTTGAAGACAGTCTCCTCGTTGACCAATTCCTTTTGTCTTAGTAATATAATAAAAGGTCTTGGGCATATCATGGAAGCTGGAGTGGGGGGAAAAAGAATAGAAATGGGCGAGTTGTAGAGCTGGTAAAGATGCTTTGTCGCTAGACTCTGGTATACGAATCACTGAGTTGTTAAACTCTAGAGAATAGAAGGAGCGCATTAAGGATGACGGAATGAGGGCTTCCCCTTCTATCTAGAAAAAGCTTGGCCTTCGTCTCTATTCTACTCTATGATTGGACCCTTTGGCTAAAGTGGATATCCTCCTCGCTCAACCTGGCTTCAGTAAGTGGGACCCCTTGGCTACCCCTCTTAGTGCCCACGAGTTCAAGGACGAGCACGCTGCGGGATAATAGAACGACGTCCCCGAAACTATAATTAGCTGCAGACGTCTTGATCATAGTCAGGGTTTGCTCTAGGCTAGCAAGTAGCGAACCTGAGACCAAAGGGAGGCTACTATGTAAGAGAGCCTAGTTTAAGGAGGACAAAAGGTAGAGCGTGGAGCATTTTATTATTATTATTTTTTCTAAGTATTTTATTTCTTTTTTTGGCTAGCTCTAGCCCTAGTAGAGGTCCAAGTATACTATACTATAGGGGCCAACGTCCAAAGACCTGCCAGACCGCTGATTTCACTTAAGTACTCGGCGTCACAAATAGCAATAAGAAGGGGCAAGCATAGAGTCAACGATCACTCACGTCACGGGCAGCAGATCTGACGAGCTCGACTTCTACTAAAAAGAGAGGCTAGACCTCCTTTGAAATGGGGGACGCCAGTATTTTTCTCTTCTATGTTTATTGTATTTTAGACAGAAATGTAGGAATGCCAACGACTTCTCCCTCTTCCTCCTCCTTGAACGCGAGGACTGTCCATCCCCTGTCTATTCATCAGGTTTTGGCATGCTCTCTTTGTGGGAAATTGGGGGCAAAAAACCTGGACTTTGGGTTAGAAGGAAGATTTTCCTTTCTCCATTATAGTAGGAGTGGTCAATTGCTCTTCTTTGAGGGCTAGAAGCATGCTCAAGTCATTGAAGATGGTCAAAGCAATGGAGTTTTCTGAGGGGAGTAGAGAATTCCACTACTAGATTAGGAGGTTACAACCTTTTTTATGAGTAAGCCATGAATATGAATAGTCAGGAGCGAGGTTACGAGCTGGCAGAGACAGAAAACCTGGGCACTGGTGACTAGTTAAAGGTGTGCTCATTCCCCGAGAAAGGAAAAGATGAGTGCAACGAAGGGAATCCAAGTTTCTTGGATTGTGTTGCGGATAGGGACGTCAATGGGAATCTTCTCAGGAAAGAAATATATTTTTCTATTTTCTTTCCAAGTCCGAATGGGATTGGCTTGCTTTCTCTACCCAGCTGGTAGGATGCATCGGCTACATCTCAACTAAGACTTTCGCCAATTATGAGCTTTTTTCAATACTAACTAACTAAATGTCTGAACTAATGAATGGCCAAAGCAGGGTCTCGGCAAAAAAGAAAGGGCGGGCGAAAGCGCCTATGTGACCATTCGACATTCACAGCATTTCAATCCTATTCAGATTTTTTGGTAAAAAAAAAAGAATAACCATCGGAGAAGAAATCATCACTAGCGGTTATTTAGGTGCCGTAGGCTGCTTGTCAAAGTTTCCATAACATAAGGATGAGAAGTTTGATTAAGGCTAGCTTGTTTTTTTGTGTGCAAGAAATACCCATCAAGTTGGATCTATCCTTCTCAATGAGGTCTTGAACAAAATACCTAATAGTTATGCATCTCTTAGTGCTATGCCCAACATAACGATAGAATTTTCAATCTTTTTGGGGCTCGTCTATGTTTTTCTTTTCTTTCGAGAGTCCTTAGATATTCCAAAGATTTTCTCTTGAGAACTCCCCCCACACTAGGGGTTCCTTGTCTTCTTTGGTTATGTAAGCATGATAGGCTCCCCACCCTTTCATGAATTTGAAGTCACATTGTCTCCCTTCAAACTCTGGATACAGTTCTTTGATCGTTCTCTTAGCGGTGTTTTAGAGGCATTAGTGGTATGCGCTACCGTGTGAAAATGAAAGCCTTTTTCTTTATGATTCTCTTTTGCTATAACCACTGACATATACTTAAACGTTCTATAAAAGATTTTCCCTACTTTTTCTTGTGAGACATTTCTGGTTTCTGCGTGACTTAGAGTTATTGCTATAAAAGGTCGCACTGTACTTGGTGTATTATTTTTATTAATATTTTGATTAGAATTATTCTGATTACTTCAAGGAAGAAAGACAAGCATTGAACCATAGATAAAGTGGTTTGACTAATGGGGGAGAAAGAGACATTCATCTGTATTGTCAGAACAGATCAACGAAGGCATACCGTGCCACCGGGGGTGATAAGAGCCCATCGTACTATATGAAGGAAGGCAAGATAGCTTTACCCATGCCATCCAGTTGAGCCCCAAGCACTAACCTCAACCCGCACTCAAGAATGCTAATATATAGGAAGCACCCATGTTTTTCTTTGTCTATACATACAGTAGTTATAAGCAACTATAAGTAAGCCGATTTCGCACATCACATAAGCAAAAGAGGTCGAAATTCATGTCACTCAGGAAATGGGACAAAACCATTTTGGAATGAAGTGGGACTTCCTTTTGTTTGAAAGATCTTCCTTATGTCTTATGTTAACAAAGTGGGAGCCAGGTGCTTCGTTTGATGGAAGCACGAGGTGAGTTGCAATACATTCTTCCCTTTCTCTACAAACCGAAAACCGATTTGCCGATTGGGAGTATAAGAGTCTAGTAAGATCTTCCTTAAAGAGCTAAGAGCCCAATGGGGAAGGGTTAACAAATTATGTATATAAGCAGTCAAAGAATATCATATTGAATCTAGCCTGACAAGCAGGCAATGGTTTTGATTTCCTCGATCTATTCTATGCTTCGTAAAACATCTTTCTTTCTCAGTGATCAGCCAATGAAGTCATTCTGGGTCCCTGACTTGTCTCATTCTAGGCCTTTGGCCTGTTTGACATTGGGTCAAATCTGTCTGGGCATCATCCCTTCTCTTGATCTACTTCGGTTACAACTCGATAGTAAGTATTGAAGGTCAAGTAAGGGATTGGGTTGAGTTGGGGGTCAGAGTCCTACTATATGCGAAATACTTAATAGCTAACGAGAGTACGGCATCTATTCTTCCATGCTGATGTTTTTAAGACTAAGGGCTTGGATCGAGGTCTTGAAAAGCGTGAAACGCAGTAAGGACATTGATGAAGTATAAGCCCTGGCGAAAGACGAAGGCAGTAAGCGAAGCGAGCTACACTGGTCCTTTGGAGGGGAAGTCGAAACCCATGTAAAGGAGATACTGATTCATTAATGAATTTTGATATGCAAAATGCCGCTAACAATATGTTGAATTGGCAAGTTACCTGTTGAAGAAGGTGGGAAGGTACCAGCTGCCTGCGTGGTGTTAAACCAAATTGCTAAAGAGAGTGAAGGGGAAATCATGAACTACGTTTCATGTAATGCAGTACACTATAAGAGAATTAGAGTATTGCAGTGGACACAGTTCAAAAATTGCCTTAAGGAAAGGGATTATATAAAAAAATAGAATTTCACAACAAGTTACATGCTCGCGACCTACAACAACTAATAGGGCCAACATTTGATTTTATAACTACTCTTTTTTTTTTTCAACTACATACTTTCTTAGAATTAGAAAGCCTTAAGGTGACTTAACTAATTTTTGTTATTTTCTTCTAGTCTCCCAGGCTACCGAGTGCTCCCTGAACAATAAGCGCTTGTTGCTCCGCCCGCAGCGCTTGTTGCTCCGCCCGCAGTGCTTGCTGCCTCTCCTCCAAACCCACTCTACGCTCTTTGGTAGCGCAAATGCGTGCTTCTTTCCTTGCAGGATCCATTGTTCTAACACTTATCAAAAGGAAATTTAGTACTCTACGGTGCTCTTGAATTTCATTTTGCAGTTGCCCCATTTTAGCAGCAATTGCAGAAAGCCTGTTTGCAGTCATACATGCTAGTACTCAAATTCTATGATTTGAATTTGATGAAGACACTTATCGAGCCTCTATCTATAGAGTGGTAGAGGAATCTCTCCATGCGTCACGAATTAGTTGGCAAACACAATTCTTATTAGTTCTCCGCACTACTTTTCTGCAGTTGAATACTCTCATGCCTTTTTATTGAAAAACTGGCTAGCTCTCCTACCTCGGATCCCAACTACCATCCATATTGGTTTACCCTACCTGCTACTGATAGTCCTTCCACCTAGTACTCACTCTCCGGAGGGAGATGGATGGATCGTGCTTGTGCTATCAAGCCAAAAAATAACTGCTTTCGAGCAGTATTCACCGAAATGAAAAAGATTGAAGTAAACAGATTCGCTAGTTGAGTCAATTGGCACTCTTTCACTAGTGATTGTAATCTAGGTGCCCTTAAATGACAGTAGGGGAAGAATCTCTAACAGAAGCATCCAATCCCTCAGGAATCCTACCTTTTAGATTCTACATCTGCTACTGCTGGAGTGGAGAATGAATCTACTACTTGTGCCAGCAAACAAACAAATACTATAATTAAGAAAAGGCTAGGTGTCCATGCCACTAACCAACTCCTAAAAGAAAAACAAGAGTTTCCCATGCAAACCACTAGAAGTTACCCATCGAGTCGAGCAATGATCCAATTGGAGAAGCAAGCTGCTATTTGTCACCCCATTTTCCTTGGGACCAAGAACAATCTCCAAAGAAGAAGAAGGACTTATCGCAATCTCAGGTACAATGGCTAGTTAGAAAGCCTTTCAAGCCAATCTCTTGATTCATATTCATGTGAAACTGTTGAAACCAATCCTACATACCAATCATCCGCCGCTTACAGTAATGGCACAAAGCCAAGGTTTTTATGGATTCAATCCTGTGGAAAAATACATATATTCGGGCAATTCAGTTAGTAGTGTCACCGATCAATCCCTGGGACAGACGCGAGTGCGTCCTTAAAAGCCCTAAAAATTGGGTCTATGAAGCCTTAGATACTCCAAGCCTCAATCTTTATTGTCCTTGAACATAGACCATGGAAGTATGGTTATAGTCCTATTCTATTAGTGGGATCCATAGCCTACGGGTCTTTCCCAAGCCAATAAAAGATTAAGGTTTTCGAGGACTACCCTAAGCCTACAAGTAGGCAGGACTTTCAATTACAATGTGACGGTTGGGAAAGCCTTTCTAAAGCCAATCGATTATCGAATTTTACCAACCCAACTACCACTAACAGGGGATTCCTAGATCCGCTCTCAGATCACATTAAGATTCTAGTCTTCAATCAAATAGAATGAAAACAGGAGATTGATTAGCTATAGTAGCTGCAAATAAATCTCATGATGGAGATCAAACATCAATGCTATTGAATAGGCAGCTAGAAATGAATTCCTCCCTTGCTTTGAAAACTTCTTCAGAAATCTCTACTCAGATGGGGATGGGTTTTGTTAATCCAGGTCGTACTCTATTGACTCAAGAAAAATATGTTTAGATGGTGACACCTCTGCTAATTGTCCAATTGCGTCTATCGGATAACTACTTTAATCAAAATTCTCAGGTTCCTCAATCATGGCAAAAGAGCTTTGAGACTTCCCGCTCAAGGAGATAATGTGAATCAATAATGAATGCGATGATCAAAGAAGCGGCGTCACATAGGTCAAAGGTACAACCGCTACCGCTAGTGGGATTTCCTTGCTTTACTAACGAGCTAACCTACGAACCGCTCTGTGGGCTACGCAAAGGGACGAGTTAAGGAACAAGAATCAAAGATGACGTGGACATCATACTATACAACACAAGCAAATATAGGAGGCCATTTACATACGGGCACGCCTTACGTGCCACTACCAACCCTCGCAAGCTTGTTAGCCCTTCTTTTTCAACTATGGAGCGTACCAACTTTGATTAACATCGAGTTGTATGTTTCGCTGCTGTCTAATGAGACGCAGCATCAGTCTGTCCAAGGGACTGAATCCCAAGTCTCTTCTTAGTCTAACATGATTATTGTAACCTCGATGGGTTGCTAATTGGATTTTGATGCAATTCAGTGATAGTCCACTCCTTAGGTCATACCAAGGTGCCTTCCCCTACCTATAGGGTTCCCCGTAATGAGGGATCCCATATAAGGGAGATCACCGTGTCGGCATACCAGAATTAGTAGAGGATCGACCGTTTGTCTAGTGAGGAAATCACGGGACAGGAAGCCGGTCACGAAAGTAAATCTAAAGATTAATAACAGATTTGCACCTACTAGCTCTGTAGATCTTAATTATATTCTATTTTGATCTTTATCCTTGGTGGGCATTCCCCCATCTAACCTTATGGGATAAGGGTACTAGCAAGGAAGAGGGTATTAAGTAATCAATATGAATCGCTTTACAAAGCTTTTTCCTTCCCTAATTCATGTGTCGTCGCTGAGATAGCAGTTGTTCAAAGACTTTTCGGTCATAATGAGATTCTTAAAATGAATCTTATTAGCGGCTGCTGATAGTCTTACCAAAGAGTCGTGCATAGCCGTCTACTTGTATGCGAAGGAAGTCCAGCGACTTATGCAAAAGTCTGGTGCTTTGCATGTTGCGCTTTATCTAAAGCAATGTGCTAGCTCTTTATAATTAGCATATGGAGAAGATAAACGCCCTCATGAGCTTCTAGTTGTTCTCATCTGTCTAACCCTAAAGGGTTATCCTCGCATCATCCCTCCGTTCATCCGTCAAAAGATGTACCAGAAAGATGAGACTGCAGATCTATTGGTCAAGTGCTGGCTGTCTTTCTTCTCTCTATCAAGAATTATCTTGGTAGCGAAGAAGGTTGATAGGTCTTTATTTGAGCCAATGACCTTACCAGTCCGTGATGCGGACCAAGCTGACGTGATAGTCAATCAGATAGCTGAAAAGCTACCTTCTTTGATAGATATCACGGTATACCCCCTGGATAGATCATATTCCCCTTTATCAAGGGATAACGTGGGAACCAACTTCGAACAAATCCTGCGCCCAATTGACAAAGAAATTGATCAAGGACGGTGTCAATCCTGTCTTAGCGAAAGCTAAGTCTTACTTCACTGTTTACTCGTATGAAATGGGTGCCTTCACTTTCTGAGTGAAGTTTGTCCATGCGTACGGCCAACAGTGGTCACAAGGGACCCTCTAGCATGACTGCACATGATATGCCTTACACCTAGCTAATAAGCTATTCTCAGATTGGTCGTTGGATTAGTACCAGGCCTATGTAGGCCCAGTACTTCCCCATGGTGTTGGTTATGGATGGATCGTCATAGGACATTTGGGTTGCTCGCTAGAAGAGGCGAGAAAATGACGTGTATTCGCCATAGGGAACTATGTGAATCAGCGTCTTCTTATACCTGTTTACGAGTGGCTTTGTGTTGTCTTACGAAGGTTGCCTACTGATGGTACTTTTTGGCAGACAAAGCAAAGCCTCTTGACCGGTTGACAGGCAGGCAGGCATGTTACTTCTATGACTTGAAGTCAGCCACTGATCGGTGGCCATTGTATTTCTTTTTTAGGGTCATGTGCTTCCTTTTTGATTGATCTTTCACATCTAGTGAATTCCACTCTAGCTATGAATAAGAGGTACTATTTGTAAAGTGGTTTACCACTATCTCATTTGTTATCGGTCAGCCCCTTGGCTATTATGCTTCGTGGCCTCTCTTTGCCTTCTCCCACCACATACTCATGTGGTGGGCGGCAGAACTGGCATATCCGGGTCGACACTTCCAGGATTACATGGTCCTGGGGACAATATTGTGATTGCAGATGAGAATGTGACCTTTGTGTATAGCTCCGCGTTGGGGGATCTTGGGGTTAATATATGCTATCAAAACTCCATGATCTCCTATACGGGCTCTGCCGAGTATGCTAAGAGATTCAAGGTTCGTGGTCTTACTGTGGATTTATCCCAGTATCCGCTAAATCTTGTTTGAATGCTCACCACCAGGGGCGATGGCCATTCATTTAAAGTCTTCCTAGCTCGCTTTTTGTCCTTGTGCCGTCTAGCTAGAGTAGGGTACCAGTCTCTTTCACGCTTGGCATATTCCCGCAATCTAAAGTTTGAAAGATTGTGGGCAATGTACACTAAGGCCTCACTTTCCCTTGACCTATGGTTAGGTCGGGGTCTACCACTAGATCCGTATGTTAAGGGGGCTATTAATGCCCTTCTCATACGTGAGCTAAAACCAAAATCATTGGTTCTCCATTCGGATAAGGTCTTCCCTGGCTTAGAAGCCAACTCCATTCCTCTCCCTGTCGGTCGAGCATTTTCCATCCTCTCCCTATAGGTCGAGCATCTACTTTCCTCTCCTTATCAATTGAACTGAATTCTATCCAGCCTCTCCCTATCGGTCGAGCATCTTCAAACCTCAGTAAGCCATTCCCTTACTCGCCCTAAAGCCGAAAGCAGCGTCAGCAAGATCGACTGAGTACCAGTACTGCCTTGCTTAAAGCTACCAAAGTAGAACATAGTCTTGATATGGGATGCAGGAGTCTGACAAGAACCCCTTATTGCCGCAAGTAAACTACCACTTGCTATTGCTACTCTGACTACGAGAGCTAGGAGTTTACTTTCACAGTGTAACATAAATAATGAAATAAAGCAATAGAATGCTTTTGCCTGTATTCGGGTACGGAGCCTGCTTTCTAGGGCTAGGTACTGGAAACATATAACCTTCTAACATACCATAATAATCTTTCCCATGCTCCCAACCTTGTCCAGTCTGAAATGCATGTGTTAAGCTTGTTCCTGATCTCTTTCTTCATTTTCGACTGTGAATTTGCTTTCCCGGGCTTAACTTAAGCTCGAAATTGGCATTGGGACTGTTTGAATAAGCAATAGCAACACTCGTCATTAGCTTCTTCTCTGTCTTTAACTGGAGTCCTTGAGCTATAGTTCGTTCAAAAGCGCATAAGATGAGTTGAATAGCCTGAGCTAAGCCAATGTAAATTATAATTCCGTCTTGACTTCGGCTTGACTATATGATGGCCTAATTTCCCGGTTTGAATCCCGAAAAAGATGTTATACTATGCCTTTTCATTCTCATTCTGGTTCTGGCTGCTCACCTTCAATAATGATTTTCGATCATCTCCCGACCTTGCCAAGATCAATTCAAGTAGAAAAGGTGGGTAAAAACCTACCTCTAATGGTTAAACTGACCGAAAGTTCTGTTTTGTTGCTGATGTGGAGGAGTTGGTACTAGCCTACTCAATATCTTCATTCCGTCAATGGTTGAACCTTCTTTTCATTTGTATGCCTGTGATGTTTGATGCTTCCTGGTATTGAGAAAGGCCAGGTCATAGGAATCTTCAAATTCTGAGTCAACAACCGTAACTCGAGCACTTAGCCCTAGCTCTTGGCCTGAGCCCAGTCATTCCCCACCATTCCCACTTCGACGACGTGTGGGCTGCCGGCTCTCCCATCATCTCAAGTTCTTAGGTAGGGACAGGATTTGAACCTGCAGTCTTTAGGTCATGAGTGTCACGCCCCGACCCACCCCATAAGCTAAAGGTTCAGCCCGGACCCGACACACGGACAGAGTCTCCCCTGTACCGTGGACATTCTAAAAACCTGTACTCACTCAAACAAAGTCCCAACAATACAATACAAGCTTTTCTTAAATAAACAACAAAGTTCTAAGGCCATCCGAGCCTTATAGTACACAATAGTTCCAAAACACACAAGCATGCGAGAACTTATTATCAACATAGTTTTATAATCATGACATCCTAGGAAATCAATTAAACATAATTGAAAGATCAACATTTCTACTTTAAGCCATTCACTCCCAAGCACGCAAAGCGAATAAAAGTAGATCATAAGTTATTACAGTACATAGGCTTTCAAAGCTACAACACAACCAACTAGTCTTCAACTTATACAACAAGCATATACATAGCCCGTAGGCTACAAAGTAGTACATAAGATAATCAGATGAATCTTCCACATAGCAGCAAATTCATTAACCACCTCGAGTTATCAGGCACAACAACTAAGGTAAAGGCTCAATCTGAACTTCTTTTTCCTCAACTAATTCAACAAGCTGGGGATCACCCTCAGTGTCTCCTGAAACAGATATCGAGGTATGAGCAACCACTATTGCCCAGTGAGGGATATAGTCCCGGGGCATGCAATGCAACAGATAATACAGTTATACAATAATATCACTTAGACAATTTAAGAAACAATGATAACTTAAGTAACCACACATTTAAAAGGATACATTTCACACAATCCCCTATACACCAATCTTCACTGGTCTTCATTCACGATCCACGAACCACGAGCACGATCACGATAAGCCGGCATAACCCCAAACACTCCAGTGGGTGTACTCCGGATGTACCCCGATAATCCTACGACCCAACATCCCGTGGCAATCTCCGGCCAGGCGAATGAGGGAATAGGGCACGGAGTTTGAATATCCACCGGGAAGCCCTCTGCCGCCCAGCCGATATTCAACACATCCGCCCCTGACACTATGGTTGCGCAACCACTATGCAATGCACTTAACGATGGCAAGTTAATAGCAATAATATAAGCATTAACACATATGAGGATCAACAAAGTAGGTTGACCTCGATGCAATTAGAATAGAACAATTATATAAGCAAATATGCAGTTTTACAAAGAGACATTAGCAAGATAAGTTTAGAATCACACCAAAAACTCCAAATCAACTTAAAATCACTTATAAACACTCAAGAAGTCATGACATGGGTTTAGAAGTGTGAGACAACCTAAATTGCACCTAAACCCCTTTGTTTTTCGAACTATTTCTCTTCCAAACCAAGGTTAATGATTCCATTTTCAAAGGAAACTCTCCCAACCTTCTAACTAACCCTCAAGGTACCCTCTTAACCCTCTAACTCATTCAAATGCCCGCGATTACCCCGAAAGCCCCAAATTCCCTCTTATGGCTTTAAACTACACATACATTGTCCGGGCTTCAAACAAGGGATATCAAGGCATCTATAGCACCTAGGTAGCCTAAGGATACTAGAATTGAAGCCCAAATCCACCCGGATTCGCATTAACCCCGAAAGCCCCAAATTAAAGTCGGCTATTTTCCATTTTAAGCGATTTAAGGACAATGCAAGTGCACGGGGCTATTAGGTTACCTTCACTAGCACCTAAGGCATCTATTAGAAGCATTACATCAAGCTAATTCGAGCAATTACGCAAAACCCTAGAAAAACGTCACTATTCACCCTAAATATCAAACTAACGATTCTAACCGTTTAAATTGCGAAACGATGGCTCAAATATGTTCTCTAGCATTCATATACATGGTATAATAGCATAGATAACAAACACAATGGCATTTGATCACATTTTCAACAAATCAAGAAATTGACAACTATTTAGAAATGCAAAAACAAGCAGTGAAATTCCTCACCAAAGCGTGTAGGAGCACCTAGGAACCTTGCACACACCCTACACTAGTTGCTCAAGGCTTGGAGAGGCTTGGATTGGAGGCTTGGTGAACAAAATCTCTTCCTTTTTCTCCCTTGGAGCTGTCGGGTTCTGCCCTCTGTTTTCAGCTTTTAATTTTTTTTTCTTTTGCATTTTATGAGCTTAAGTGATATATAAAAGGGGCTAAGTTGAGGTGGGGTCAATTGGGTGCTTAAGTGATCTAATATAATGCGTGTAGTAAGCTTTAAAACGAGCTTAGATAGTAAAATATATGCTAGCTAATTAATTACCTAAGTTAGTTACGTAATACTATTCACTCAACTACAAAAATCATTTTCTAAACGAGCCCTCCTAACGCCTATAGTTCAAATGCACATTTTTCCCACTACTTTTACAATTAATATGATTTAATAAAAATGCTAATTAACTAATAGAAGGCAGTTTAAAAACGGTGTGAATAGTAGTCACAAAAGTCAGTTAGTAAGGCACAGAAGTAAATGCGCAAACAAGGGATGCAACAATAATTAAATGCATGGCTAAAACCCGGGCGTCACATCCTCTCCCCCTTAAACTAATTGTGTCCACGCAATTCTTACATGATTCGGCGAATAACTCTGGATACCGTTCCCGCATCTGATCCTCTCCCTCCCACGTCGCATCCTCTACTCCGTGATGATCCCACAGAACTTTAACCATCGGAATGCTTTTAGTCCTCAGCTCCTGAACTTTCGGATCAACAATTCGAAGAGGTTTCTCTGTGTAGGTAAAAGTTTCACTGATCTCTAGCAGTTCCGGCTCAAGTATGTGAGAGGGATCTGGCTGATACTTCCGAAGCATGGAAACATGGAATACGTCATGAATTCTGCCCAGACTGGGAGGTAAAGCTAGACGGTAAGCCAAATCACCAACAGTTTCAGTTATCTCAAATGGTCCCACATATCGAGGACTGAGTTTATCTCATTTACCATGCCGAATCAAACCCTTGCGAGGAGAAATTTTCAGAAATACTCGATCCCCCACAGCAAATTTCAGATCACGACGTCGTCTATCTGCATAACTCTTTTGCCGGCTCTGTGCTGTAAGCATTCTTTTCCTGATAAGCTGCACATGATCAATCATTTTGTTCATTTCAGGTAAGAGAGTAGGGTCAACCGTCTTCATTTCACCAACATCATCCCAGTAGAGAGGAGACTGACATTTACGCCCATACAGTGCCTCATAAGGTGCCATACCAATAGTAGCTTGATAACTATTGTTATAGGCGAATTCTGCGAGTGGCAAATACTTCTCCCAACTCTTACCGAAGTCCAGAATGCAAGCCCGTAACATATCCTCAAGGATTAAGATAGTTCTCTCGGATTGACCATCTGTCTGAGGATGATAAGCTGTACTGAAATTCAAATTCGTGCCCAAAGCTTTCTGAATCTTCTGCCAGAACTGAGATGTGAATCTGGGATCTCTATCTGACACGATACTCTTTGGAATTCCATGTAGTCGGACAACATTCTCAATATACAACTTTACCATTTTATCAAGAGAATCAGACTTTTTTTAGCAATAAAATGAGAAGTCTTGGTCAGTCTATCCACAATAACCCAAACTGAGTCATTACCCTTCGAAGACCTCGGCAAATCAGAGACGAAATCCATGGTAATATGATCCCATTTCTAAACAGGAATAGCCAAAGGCTGCAACAACCCTGCAGGTCTCTGATGTTCTGCTTTAACTTTCTGACAAGTAAGACATCGAGCAACATAGTCAGCAATCTCTCTCTTCATATTATTGCACCAGAAATTCTGCTTCAAATCTTTATACATTTTGGTACTGGCTGGATGGATAGTATATCTAGAACTGTGTGCCTCAGCAAGAATATCCTTCTTCAGAGTTGGATCATTCAGAATACAGATTCTACCTTTGAATTTGAGAATACCATCGTCGTGCAGTTTGAAATCCGACTCTCCCCCTTTAGAATTCTCTAAGACTTTCAACAATTGAAGATCAGCCTGTTGAGCTTCTCGAATCCTGGATAATAACAGAGATTGAATCTGTAAACTTGCGAATTGGATACCAGAATTTGAAGTACTAGGCTTCCATAAACATAATTCTTCCATGAATTCCCAATTCTTGATAATTAAGCTAGCAACAGTAGCCTTTCGGCTCAAAGCATCAGCAATAATATTGGCCTTACCTGGAAGATAGTTAATGGTGCAGTTATAGTCCTCAAGTAATTCCAGCCAACGCCTCTGCCTCATGTTCAACTCTTTCTGTGAAAACAGATATTTCAAGCTCTTATGATCTGTAAAGATTTCAAATTTGTTGCCCCAGAGATAATGACGCCATTTCTTTAATGCAAGAATGATAGCTGCAAGCTCAAGATCATGAGTCGGATAGTTGAGTTCATAAGGCTTTAGTTTCCTGGAAGCATAAGCAATAACCCTGCCATTTTGCATCAATACACAACCCAGACCTTCCCTCGAAGCATCACTATAGATCACCAGATTATCATAACCCTCAGGTAAAGCAAGAATAGGAGCTGTAGTCAATCTCTTCTTCAATTCCTGGAAGCTGGCCTCGCATTTATCATTCCAGTCAAAAACTATTTTCTTCTGAGTAAGTTGAGTTAAAGGCCCTGCAATCTTAGAGAAATCCTTGACAAACCTCCGATAATACCCAGCTAAACCAAGGAAGCTACGAATCTCCATGACAGTTACAGGTCGTTTCCAAGATAACACAACTTCAATCTTCGCTGGATCAACAGAAATACCATCCTGCGAGATAATATGGCCAAGAAAAGCAACTTGCTTAAGCCAGAATTCACATTTGCTAAACTTTGCAAATAACTGATGCTCCTGAAGAGTCTGCAACACAATTCTGAGATGCTGTTCATGTTCCGCCTCAGATTTAGAATAGACAAGGATATCATCAATAAATATGACCACAAATTGGTCCAGATAAGGATGGAATACCCTCTGCATTAAGTCCATGAATGCGGCGGGAGGATTAGTAAGACCAAACGGCAAGACAACAAACTCATAATGGCCATATCGAGTTCTTAAAACAGTTTTAGGAACATCATCTTTCTTAATCCTCAGTTGATAATAGCCTTGCCTCAGATCAAATTTAGAGAATACCTTGGCGCCTTGCAACTGATCAAATAACTCTTCAATAAAAGGAAAAGGATATTTATTTTTGATGGTTACATGATTAAGACCTCGATAATCAATGCATAGGCGAAGAGATCCGTCTTTCTTTTTAACAAATAGGACTAGCGCACCCCAAGGCAAAGAACTCGACTGAATGAATCCCTTCTCAAGCAAGCCCTGTAATTGGACTTTCAATTCCTGCAACTCAGGTGGAGCCATTCTGTAAAGAGTCCTAGAGATAGGTGAAGTCCCCGGCAATAAATCAATCATGAACTCTATCTCTCTATCAGGCGGCAACCCAGGTAATTCCTCAGGAAAGACCCCCGGAAACTCCCTCACGATAGGTACATCATTCAATTTCTATTGATCCCCAGGGTGATTAATCAAATATGCAAGATAAGCCTCACAACCCTTGCTCAATAATTTAGATGCCCTAATAGAAGAAATAATAGGAGTTCCAGTAGATTTTCTACTACCAACTATTTTAAGTACAGGCTGGTCAGGCATTTCTAGATACACAATCTTCTTTCTACAATCAAGCTGGGCATAATATTTACTTAACCAGTCCATCCCTAATATAATTTCAAAGTCATTGAAGGGTAGGATAATCAAATCAGTAGGAAAAACACGACCCTCAATAAATATACTACATGCTCTGCAAATAGATCTAGTAACAAACTTCAGACCCATAGGAGTATAAACCACAATCTCATGCAACAGTTTATCATGTTTCAGTTTAGCATTTTGTGCACAAGTAGGAGTAATAAAAGAATGCGAAGCCCCGGAATCAATTAAAACCTTAACTGATTGATCATTAAGAAGAAAAATACCTTCTACCACAGCGGTAGTATCCGGAAGCTCCTCAGTATCCAAAGCAAATACACGGGCCTGACCTCGTGGTAGTGGTGCTGCAGCTGGTGCTCTGGTCTGAGAGTTCTGAGCTGATGTCTGACCCCTAGGGTTCTTAAATTTCTAACAGTCTTTAACCCTGTGCTGATCACTACCGCAACCTGTACATTTGTTATGTTTCTTCCAACAAATATCCTCAGTGTGGCCCTGGCGCTGACAGAAGCTGCACTGCTGGTGACGTCTTGCAACAGTGCCTCCCAAAGGAGCTCTGTAAGTAGAGGTAGCTGAACTACCCTGCTGCGAACGGGAAACTGCTGGACGGAACTGACTCTGAGTCTGACTCTGGACTGGTCGTGCCTGAGTCTGAGTAGGCCCGGTGTAACTCTGAGTCTGTCTCGGCTGTGAACTCTGCCCAACTGATACAGCCTGCCCCTGGTACCCTTGACTCTGAGACTGAAACCGTTTACTCGATTGACTGGTCTCGGCTAACACATCGGCCTTCCGTTTCTCATACCTCGAGGCGGCTCGGACAACCGCAGCATAGTTGGGAAAATCATTTGAAGACAAGTTCAGCATAATATCCCTCCTCAAACCCAGGATGAACCTCTGGATCTTCATGTCCTCCGGCTGAATCAAAGCTGGTGCATAACGGGAAAGCCGGGTAAAAGTAGCCTCGTATTGATCTACCGTCATACTTCCCTGCTTCAAGTTTATGAACTCTGTTTGTCGCCTCTCGCGAGCAACTACCGATATATACTTGTCTCGAAATTCTCGGACAAAGTCGGCCCACGAATGATGAACTCCCTCAGCTCCCCATTTCTCACTGATGGTATTCCACCAATCTTCAGCATCACCTTCGAGAAGGAAAATAGCATAAGTAATCTTCCTGTCATCATGGCACTCTAGTATTGCTGCCACTCTCTCGAACTTCCTTAGCCACATCTCAGCTTTCATATCGTCCGGCTCCCCAAAGAAAGTATAGGCCCCATGATGAATGAACCTGTCATACAGATTACCTCCGGTAGGGCCACTACCTCCGGCTCTCGCAGTCTGATTACCTCCAACGACCCCTGGCTGACCCTGTTGTGTAACAAATTAGGCGATAGTGTTCATAGCAGTGGCCATCGTGGCCAAGATCTGTGCTGTGCTCGGTTCTTGAACCTACGGTGCATTTTCGGCCACCTCAGCTTTTTGCCCATGAACCCCCTCGGGTTCTCCACCAACATTCGGATTATCAGCACGACGGCGGGGCCCCATCTCGAATAGCTAGAATGCAAAGTGTTATGACAGGTATATATATGTATATATGCAATTTATAAGTAAACACATAAGGAAAAGTCCAATTAGATTCACATAAAGTCAAGTACATAGAAGTTCAAATAAATATTCCACATTCTTGAAGTACACGTAGATCACTAGATCATACTTGACATTCTAGACTCTTGATATTCTATTCCCATGCTAGCATGTTCATTCCTAATTCAAATTTCACTTAGGTCAATCAAAATCAAGGACTCATGCATTCACAAAGTCACATAACAAATCTCTACCCACAGACCGAGAAATTTAACCCGGCTTCATGCAATCTATAGCTCTGATACCACTTAAATGTCACGCCCCGACCCAACCCCCAAGCTAAAGGTTAAGTCCGGACCCGACACACGGACAGAGTCTCCCCTGTACCGTGGACATTCTAAAAACCTGTACTCACTCAAACAAAGTCCCAACAATACAATACAAGCTTTTCTTAAATAAACAACAAAGTTCTAAGGCCATCCGAGCCTTATAGTACACAATAGTTCCAAAACACACAAGCATGCGAGAACTTATTATCAACATAGTTTTATAATCATGACATCCTAGGAAATCAATTAAACATAATTGAAAGATCAACATTTCTACTTTAAGCCATTCACTCCCAAGCACGCAAAGCGAATAAAAGTAGATCATTAGTTATTACAGTACATAGGCTTTCAAAGCTACAACACAACCAACTAGTCTTCAACTTATACAACAAGCATATACATAGCCCGTAGGCTACAAAGTAGTACATAAGATAATCAAATGAATCTTCCACATAGCAGCAAATTCATTAACCACCTCGAGTTATCAGGCACAGCAACTAAGGTAAAGGCTCAATCTGAACTTCTTCTTCCTCAACTAATTCAACAAGCTGGGGAGCACCCTCAGCGTCTCCTGAAACAGATATCCAGGTATGAGCAACCACTGTTGCCCAGTGGGGGATATAGTCCCCGGGCGTGCAATGCAACAGATAATACAGTTATACAATAATATCAATTAGACAATTTAAGAAACAATGATAACTTAAATAACCACACATTTAAAAGGATACATTTCACACAATCCCCTATACACCAATCTTCACTGGTCTTCATTCACGATCCACAAACCACTAGCACGATCACGATAAGCCGGCATAACCCCAAACACTCCAGTGGGTGTCCTTCGGATGTACCCCGATAATCCTACGACCCAACATCCCGTGGCAATCTCCGGACCAGGCGAATGAGGGAATAGGGCACGGAGTTTGAATATCCACCGGCAAGCCCTCTGCCGCCCAGCCGATATTCAACACATCCGCCCCTGACACTATGGTTGCGCAACCACTATGCAATGCACTTAACGATGGCAAGTTAATAGCAATAATATAAGCATTAACACATATGAGGATCAACAAAGTAGGTTGACCTGGATGCAATTAGAATAGAACAATTATATAAGCAAATATGCAGTTTTACAAAGAGACATTAGCAAGATAAGGTTAGAATCATACCAAAAACTCCAATTCAACTTAAAATCACTTATAAACACTGAAGAGGTCATGGCATGGGTTTAGACGTGTGAGACAACCTAAATTGCACCTAAACCCCTTTGTTTTTCGAACTATTTCTCTTCCAAACCAAGGTTAATGATTCCATTTTCAAAGGAAACTCTCCCAACCTTCTAACTAACCCTCAAGGTACCCTCTTAACCCTCTAACTCATTCAAATGCCCGCGATCACCGCGAAAGCACCAATTTTCCTCTTATGGCTTTAACCTACACATACGTTGTCAGGGCTTCAAACAAGGGATATCAAGGCATCTATAGCACCTAGGTAGCCTAAGGATACTAGAATTGAAGCCCAAATCCACCCGAATTCACATTAACCCCGAAAGCCCCAAATTAAAGTCGGCTATGTTCCATTTTTAGCGATTTAAGGACAATGCAAGTGCATGGGGGTATTAGGTTACCTTCCCTAGCACCTAAGGCATCTATTAGAAGCATTACATCAAGCTAATTCGAGCAATTACGCAAAACCCTAGAAAAACGTCACTATTCACCCTAAAAATAAAACTAACGATTCTAACCGTTTAAATTGCAAAACGATGGCTCAAATATGTTCTCTAGCATTCATATACATGGTATAATAGCATAGATAACAAATACAATGGCATTTGATCACATTTTCAACAAATCAAGAAATTGACAACTATTTAGAAATGCAAAAACAAGCCCTGAAATCCCTCCCCAAAGTGTGTAGGAGCACCTAGGAACCTTGCACACACCCTACACTAGTTGCTCAAGGCTTGGAGAGACTTGGATTGGAGGCTTGGTGAGCAAAATCTCTTCCTTTTTCTCCCTTGGAGCTGTAGGGTTCTGCCCTCTGTTTTCAGCTTTTAATTTTTTTTTTTCTTTTGCATTTTATGTGCTTAAGTGATATATAAAAGGGGCTAAGTTGAGGTGGGGTCATTTGGGTGCTTAAGTGATCTAATATAATGCGCGTAGTAAGCTTTAAAACGAGCTTAGATAGTAAAATATATGCTAGCTAATTAATTACCTAAGTTAGTTACGTAACACTATTCACTCAACTACAAAAATCGTTTTCTAAACGAGCCCTCCTAACGCCTTTAGTTCAAATGCCCATTTTTCTCACTACTTTTACAATTAATATGATTTAATAAAAATGCTAATTAACTAATAGAAGGAAGATAAAAAACGGCGTGAATAGTAGTCACAAAAGTCAGTTAGTAAGGCACAGAAGTAAATGCGCAGACAAGGGATGCAACAGTAATTAAATGCATGGCTAAAACCCGGGCGTCACAATGAGCCTGATGAGTTGACCAATTCCTCTACCCCGCTTCTTCCCCTTCTCTTTTTTTCACTATTCCCACCTAGGTCCTCGACTTTGGTTGCTTGGCCAGGATAGAACCAGCGCTTAGTAAGCGGCGGCAACAACCCTTTGTATAGGTTGAAACTATGAAGCTTACCTTATTATTAAATAAAGGAGACTTGGCTTTTTCTTCTGACTAGGGTTGGCAGCTAAATTCAGTCTTTGAAACCCCAAAACATAAAAAAGTCGTGGAGTGCATAAGCCCCTTTAGAGATAAGGGCGACTTTCTTGTGGTAGTAATTGCGAATGAGCAAGTAGGGGGCGGCAACTAAAAGAGGTAGCGAGACTGAGGAATAGGTTGACTTTCTTTCATTTTGGTTGTGGAAAGTGAAAGTCGTTTCGTTTAGTACGAGATTGCTTCACAACTCGTGGTGCTTACAACTCTC